>BQKN01062305.1:27480-54084 GCA_022839385.1 Asparagus kiusianus
GCCACCTATAGGTGGCTAGGCACGCCGGTCACCTATGGGTGGCCGACCCAGATCTGTGCCAAAGCACAGATCTGAGAGCCTATAAATAGAGGGGCTTGGGTTCATTTTTGTGGGTTGGAAATTTTGGAGAGAGGCGAAGCCCTGCAGGATTCGAAGCTCAAAACTTAAAAAGATTCAAACTTTGGGACTTCAAGGACTTGCTCATCCATGTCTGGTACTCGGCGATCATCAACGCCAAATAAGGCAGGAGTTCGAGAGGACCGGATCTCAGATCTACGTAGTTATACTCCGGATCAAAGCTTGGTCTTTGATCCCGAGATTAGGGCGATTATTTCCTTGCTGAACTAATCCCCCCGGCTATTATTTCCTTGGCGAAATAATACCCGTCATACTGCGTAGATCCGACCGGATCTAGATCTCACGGTGGTCCACGGATAAACCCCGGTGCAGGCAAACAACCCACGCAAGCGAGCGACCGCAAAACAGGAGCTCGCGATTTGTTCGACAAATAAGGAAAGAAAGTTGTAATTTTCATTTCTTTTTTTTGATTTTCGTTGTAACCGGATCTTATAAAAAGACCGGATCTTTGTAATCGATAAACTATTACAATAGTGTATAATGGAATCAATGAAGAAAGACACGATTTTTCCCACGAACAGCGCAGCGTGAGACAGCGGACTTTCTCTTAGTCAAAAACCAAATGTGGTACGCATGAATACTCCAATAGGTACACGAGTCCAAACTGTTTCCCTACCCTCAACAGGAAGTTTCTGGAGAATATTAATCTGAATATTCTTAAGGATAACCTGGTGAGCTCTCAATGGACGTATCAATTCAGTGACAAAAGCTGAACCCACAAGAACAAATACCAGCTTCGATTCAAGATCTCGACAACGGTCAAGCGATAAACGCGATACCGGGAGAACATTAGCTATTCTACAAAGAACTGAATAGACTAAAAGAAGAAGAGATCAAGGGTTGAAGCCATTTGCAAGTCCTTCTACACGATATACTCAACCAAGCATTGAAGGGATCGTAAGTAAAATCTATCTTATCCAAAGTATCCCAGACTCTTCTATAAAAGAATGCGTCTGGAATACTTTGGAGGGGGTATCTGTAGGCATCAAAAAATACTAATAGATATCCAAACATAGAGAAGATCATCCAATAATCACCTCATATTGTTTTAGGAGAAAAATCAAGACAGATATGAACTGTCTTGCTAGCGAGACAATGTTTACTGTCTCACCAGCGAGACAGTGTTTGCTGTCTCGCAGCGAGACAATGTATGCTGTCTCGTCAGCGAGACAGTCTTTGCTGTCTCGTAGCGAGATAGAGTTTACTGTCTCGCCAGCGAGATAGTGTTTACTGTCTCGCCAGCAAGACAGTATTAAAATGGTCAAAAACCACCTTGATAACTGCCACACACGTGTCCATTAACTGTCAAAGGACGTGGAAAACATCGTGAGCAAAAATCACGTGAATAACTACCAAAATAACAAAGTTTAAAATGTGGGAAGGCAGTTACAGCGAAAACTACCTGGAATATTCGTTTTCCGAGATAGTATTTACTGTCTTGCTGGCCGAGACAGCAAATTTACTGTCTCGGGGCCGAGACAGCAAACACTGTCTCGCCCGCCGAGACAGTAAACACTGTCTCGCGGCCTTAACGTGTTGTTTTGTTGATTTTTTTGCAGTTATTCCCCTGAGGCTATAAATACCCCCCTAGGGTCATTTCTAAAAAAAGGAGAGCACATTACTGAGCAATTCAGAGCAGAGAGAGAGAGAGCAGACACTATTGTTCTTGGATTCCCTTGAGATTCGAGCTTTGACTTGATCTTAAGAAGAACGACTATCTTACTTTGATAAGATCTTCGTTTCAAATTCTCACTTCGATAAACGAAGGAAGAATCATTAAGCCCCCTTCACGATCTGTGATTTGGTGGTCCACGAGCTAAAGCGCTCCCAGCACAGGCAAAGTCCCACAAAAACAGGATTCGATAAACGACTTCTGTGTTATTTTCTCAAGAGTTATAATTTTCTATTTGTTGTGTAAAAGAGGTCTTATAAAAAGACTATTCTTTGAATTTGTTGTAATCGAACGAAGATATAATGAATTCCACAGCAAACCCAACTTTTGGCGAAAACATATATGCAATGTGCTTTGCTTACGGTCATATGTCAATTTTAAAAAAAATTTAATTCTTGAGCATGAAACATGGCACCGATGATTTTTGTAACCAAATCCGGATATGAATGAGAAGTCTTTTTTAATCCAAATACGATCATCAGATATGACATTTGCAATCCTCACAGTTACAGGTACAATGATCTCTTATGCAATGGGCCAATGCAAAAGAGAAGACCCATACTTCTGAACTCCTGGTTTAGAGGCATGGCTAAGAAACTCTTGTTTTAGAGGCAAGGCTAAGAATGCGTAAAACTAGTTTAGAGGCACGAAATATCTTAGAGATTGTGATTTGAACTATGAAAACGGCGAAGGAATTGAGAAAAAAACGTGAAGAATAAGCAAGACATGCTTCACCACACACTCGTGGTGTTTACCACACCCTGGTGTAGCAAGATAGGCTCCACCACACCCTGGTGGTGTCTGGCACACCCTGGTCCTTATGAATCTGGCCTATTTTTAAGGGGTGTAGTGTGTGCCACACCAGGGTGTGGCAGACTCGTTATTAGAATACCAATCTGTTTGGGATTGTGTATTGTTATAAATAGAACCATGTTTTTTAAGGTTTTTTAAGGAGAGAATTAGCAGTCTATTGAGCACTTTGAGAGGGAGATATTGTGAGGGAATTGAGAGCTTTGGTTAGGGTTATATTTGAGTAATTTTGTAAGTTGTAACATGTTGTATTTCTCCTCCATATAATGAAATCTTCCTATCATCTCCCCGTTGACGTAGGCAATTGCCGAACTACGTAAATCTCTGTGTTTGGTTTGATTTATGTCGTATTTTGATGAATTGCACTCGTATTTGGTTTGGTTTTATTCTCTCATCGCTCACTAACTCGTTTGGTTGTCGAACACGCTTCCATACGGCGTGTAATAATTGGTATCAGAGCTCAGATTTTAGATCTAGGATTTTAACATTAGGTGGAGAAAGATTCATTATGAAAGCTTGGTTCTTGGAGTTCTAGGCTTCGGTGGAGATAGCGTTGCGGAGTTACCGTTGGGATCTCGCTTTCCTTGTGTGGTTAGGAGATCTATTTGGAATCTAATCTAAGGTTCAGTTGGGTAATTTTTCAATCCTATCAAAGTTTGAATTTTTCTCTATAATTTGTAGTTAGTGAGTATGAGTGAAGAAGTTGGTGAAAGCAGCAAGATGGCGGATACAGTTCAAGTTGGTTTTCAGAACACTAAAATTAGTATGGTTAAATATAACGGCAAAATCAATTTTTGTTTGCGGATGAGCGACGTACTTGACTCTCTCACTGCTCAAAATTTAGAAGAGACCATCATGGTCCATGAGAGGCCACCAAAATACGATGAGGCGATATGGGAAAAGATGAATAGGAAAGCTTGTGGAGGTGATCAGGTCATGTTTGGAATAGGAACTGAAATATGATGTGATTGGGGTGACGTCTGTAATGATGATGTTATGATTAGGGTGACGTCTGTAATGATGATGTGGGAGATTATCAACAATAAGTACCTTACGAAGAGTATTGAGAATCGTTTGTATTTGTTATAAAGATTGTTCAGATTTCAGATGTCCAGAGGCACCTCACTAGTAGTTCATATGAACAACTACGCTAAGTTGTTATCGGACTTGGCCAATATGGATGAGAAGATTATAGACGAGTATAATGCTATTATTCTTTTAGGCTCCTTACCGGATGAGGAGTATGATACATTCGTGCTTATTTTGTTGAACATGAGATCTTCTATCACATATAGTGAAGTTACTAATGCCTTGACGAACTATGATTTGAGGAGGAAGGACAAAGAGACTTCCCGTGCTAATACTTCAGGAGAGGCCTTGTCGATGAGAGGTGGAAGCTTATATCTGAGAGGTGGTAATAGGAGTAGGTCGAAGTCTGGAGGCCATCACCAGTTAGCAAAGAATCAGTGTGTGTTCTGTAAGGAATAAAGATATTGGAAGAGAGACCGTCCTAAACTCAAGGAGAAGGAGAATGACAAGAAAAATGGCCCGAAGGCCAATAAGGTAAACGTTGCGAGAGGTGATGATTCAAATGATTCGAACTTTTCTCTATTGATTACTCTAGAGGTGAACTATTGGATGTATCAGATTGGATGCTTGATTCCGGCTCTACCTATCATGTGACCCTTAGGCGAGATTGGTTTGCATCTTTTGAGAGACTCGTGTGGGAGTTATAGTCATAGGAAATGATCAGTCATGTTACATTTGTGGGATAGGTGCCATCAGAATTCAGATATATGATGGAGTAGTTCGTGAATTGAATGATATAATATTCGTTCAACAGCTGAAGAAGAATCTTATTTCTGTTAGAGTTTTGGAGGCAAAGGGATTCAAGGTGACCTTTGAAGACGCTGTAGCAAAGGTTACTAAGGGATATTTGCTAGTGATGAAGGGAGTCCACAGTTAAAACTTGTACTATCTGAAGGGGAGAATCAAGATTTGCCGGGTAGCTTCAGCTATTTTAGAGGTGGATATGAACAAACTTTAGCACTACATGTTAGGGCACACAGGAGAGAAGTCACTGCAGACGCTGTGCAAACATGGACTATTGAAGGGAGCAAAGAGTGGAAAGATTGAGTTCTGTGAGCACTGTGTTCTTAGCAAGAAGATGAAGGTAAAGTTTAGGACATACATTCATAGAACGAGGGGCATCCTGGATTACGTGCACACAGATGTTTGGGGTCCCACCAAGATTGTATCACTTGGTGGTCGATATTGGTTCGCCATGTTCATTAATAACTATTCTAGGCATTGTTAGGTGTATACCACGGCGAAGAAGAGTGAAACCCTAGATATATTTGTGGAGTGGAAGAAGAGGTTGGAACTACAGACTGGGAGAAAGGTCAAGACGTTACGATTCGACAATGGTGGTGAGTACACATCAGACCCCTTTCAGCAGCTATGCTGAGATGAGGGCATAGAGAGACACTTCACAGTTAGTCATACACCGTAGCAGAATGGGGTGGTAGAGAGGTTTAATCAGTCTTTGCTAGAGAATATCTGATGTTTGTTGGCGCATAGTGGTTTGGAGAAAATCTTTTGGGCTGAGGCATTTTCATATGCGAGCCACCTCGTTAACAGGCTTCTTTCATCTACGATTGGGGGGAAGACCCCTATGGGGATATGGTCGGGAGAGCCAGCACACGACTATGACTAGCTCAAGATATTTGGGTGTCCTACATACGATCATGTTAAGACTGATAAGTTAGAACCTGGAACTAGAAAGGCCATATTTATAGGATTCAAGTGTGGTGTCAAGGGATACAAGCTATAAGATCCAGTTGATAGGAGGATTGTGCTGAGTAGAGACGTCACTTTTGATGAGGCTTTGGTTTTGAAGATTCCTAACTCTCATCAGGTGGAGAGCACCCCGACGGAGGAGATATCGTAGGTGGTGGAGATCGATGCAGCTTCACATTGTCCAGGTGGTACAATATCCATTAGAGTATTGACTGAGGTGACCCCAGGCGAGCACAGCGACGAGGAGGAGGATACGAGTACAGATGTGCAGGATCAGGGACCGACGATTCAGGTTCAGGATTCTATTGCTGTTTGGAGACAGAGGAGAGACATACGGATGCTAGCATGGTATACCGACACAGTAGTTGCATATGCACTTCCGATGGAGAGTATCAATGAGTTGGTGCCTAATACTTTCAGAGAGGCCGAGCAGAGTTCGGAGGCTGATTCGTGGTAGGTAGCTATACAGGAGAAGATGGAGTCTCTTCATAAGAACGATACATGGAAGCTTGTTGAGCTTCCAAAGGGGTGAAAGGCGATTGGGTGCAAATGGGTATACACGAAGGAGGAGACAATTGAAGGCACTCCAGTGAGGTTCAAAGCTAGGTTGGTTATGAAGGGCTATGCACAGGAGGAAGGTATTGATTATAATGAGGTTTCTCTCCGATGGTAAAGCACTCTTCGATTCAGATTTTGCTAGCTTTGGTGGCACAATATGGTTTGGAGTTAGATTTGTTAGATGTGAAGACGTTATTTCTTCATGGTGATCTTGATAAAGAAATATATATGACTCAGCCATTAGGATTCTAAACTGCAGGGAAGGATAAGTTGATTTGTAGGTTGAAGAAATCACTATACCGTTTGAAACAGTCTCCTCGACAGTGGTATAGGCGATTCGATGGATTTATGATCGGTCATTCGTACACTCGGAGCCAGTTTGATCCTTGTGTGTATTTTCATAAGTTGAAAGGAGATACGTATATTCATTTGTTACTTTATGTCGATGACATGTTGGTTGCCTCTATTTCTAGGTCTGCTATTGATGAGTTGAAGGCATAACTTTCAAAAGAGTTTGAGATGAAAGATTTAGATGAGGCAAAGCGCATTTTAGGGATGGATATCGGCATAGACAAAAAGAAGAGTATAATTTGTTTGACACAGATGGCTTATTTGAAGAAGGTTCTACAGCAATTTCATATCAGCATGGATACGAAGCCAGTTAGTGTACCTTTGGGAGCCCATTTGAAGCTTTCGACTGATCTTTTACCGAAGACAGTTAAAGATAGTGAGTTAATATCGAAGACTCCATATGCGAACACGTTTGGGAGCTTGATATACGTGATGGTATGTACGAGACCGGATTTATCACAAGAGGTGAGCATAGTTTCAAGATACATGCACGATCCAGGAGTGGGTCATTAGGACACCATGAGAAGGATTTTGAGGTACATTCGAGGTACTCTCAATGTTGGTTTAGTTTTTGAACGGGACACTAGAGATGGGCGGTTGTGAATTGGTTATACCGATTCAGATTATGCTGGTGATTTGGATAAGTGTCGGTCTATGATGGGGTATGTGTTCATTTTGACCCGTGCGCCGATGTATTGAAGATGCACCTTACAGTCTATGATGGCTTTGTCAACGACAGAGGCAGAGTATATAGCGATTACAGAGGCTGTGAAGAAGGCTATTTGACTTCGAGGATTTTTGGAGGAACTTGGTATATCACAACGATCCATCACTATTCATTATGATAGCATGAGTGCTATCTATTTGGTGAAGAATCAGGTTTTCATGCAAGGACGAAGCACATTGACGTTCGTTATCACTTTTGGTGGTGTCTGCCACACCCTGGTATGACAGAATCTGTCCTGTTTTTCAGGAGTATGGTGTGTACCACACAAGGGTGTGACAGACTCGATTTTAGAATCCTAATCTGTTTTGGATTATGTTTTGTTATAAATAAAACCACGTTTTTAGGATTTCTTAAGGAGAGAATTAGCAGTCTTTTGAGCACTTTGAGAGGGAGATATTGTGAGGGAGTTGAGAGCTTGGGTTAGGGTTATATTTGAGTAATTTTGTGAGTTGTAACCCATTGTATTTCTCCTCCATATAGTAAAATCTCCTCATCCTCTCCTCGTGGACGTAGGCAATTACCAAACCACGTAAATCTTTGTGTTTGGTTTGATTTGTGTTGTATTTTGGTGAATTGCACTCGTATTTGGTTTGGTTTTCTTCTCTTATCGCTCACCAACTCGTTTGGTTGTCGAGCACGCTTCCGCACGGCGTGCAACATGAACTAATTAGACTAGTTTTTAATCAGATTAAAAATTAGACAAAATACTAAAAATTAAGGTGATTTATTTATTGTTTTGGTTTGGCGAGCGAACTTCCCTACGATCCTTCAGATCATGGGTTTCTTGTGAGTGTTCCAAAATATTACATTATTATGAGTGATCTACATGAGAGTTAAACCTTACACCTTAAATTACTACTCAGAGCCAACTTATCAACGCAACTAAACCCTCTTTGGTAAATAAGTTGATTTGTTTATGTAAGTGACAAAAAAAAACAATGACTATAACTCAATTATCATTTTAATTTCTCTAATAGTAGTTTTCAAAGTTTTTTCTTAAAAACCATATTTAAAAATAGGAGCATTTTACATGAACAACCTTTGAATATTAATTTATACATAAACCACCTTTAAAGGGTTTTTGTTCAATCAACCACTTTGGTGCTCTTTCCAGTTAAGAATTCCTAACAATTGACCACACCTAACCTCCATTAAGGATCATATATCTAATATACTTGATATTTAACGCCTAATCATTAAGGAAAAATTGCTTCAAGGCCCCAAAAATAAAAATCTAATGTGTCCCAGCCCCCTGTACTTTTTCTAATATGTATTAGCCCCACAACTGAAAAGTAAATGCAATTAAGCCCTTTTTACAAATTCCAAGAGAGTATATCTCAAAAAACCCCAAACTACCCTCTTCTTCTTCATATCCTTCTTCTTCAAATCTTCAGATCTTCTTCTTCAGAAAGTTGTGAGAGGAGAAGAAAAAACTCTCCTCTCAATTCCATGGCCGACGACATCGCCCCCGTTCTCAGCGACGTCGACGACGAAGATGCCTCCCCGGTCCCCGCCTCGGATGAACAACAACAACGAATACGCCACTGTATTCACCACTGTGATGAACAACACTTCCTCCTCGGATGAACAACAGTCTCCTCTCAGTTCCTTACCCTCCTCTTCTCCCGCTCTCCCTCTCGCTTCCCCTCGCTCCCCAAAACCTCGAACCCTAGGCTCCCCTCCTCATCTCTCCTCGTTAGGGATTCTTTTTCTTATTGGATCTGCAATATCTGAGCTAAAAAAAAGCTTTCTTTTGATGTTTTCTTGTTGGATCTGCAATATCAGATTCAGGTTAGTTAATGGTCAATTGGTCGTTAGTCGGTGTTGCTTTGATTAAGTTGGTGTTGATTAATTAATAAATGCTAATTATATTGCGGTCGGGAGATGTTTAATAAATGGCAAGCGCAGAGATGGTAGGAGGAGAACTTGGACCGGATAATGGAGCTCTACAATGTGCAGAGGTTCAGCAGACAGGCTCTCCCAACTCCTCTACGATTTGAAGATGGAGAGGTTGGTGCTCTTGTCTCTTTGTTCTCTGCTTGATCAAGGTCTCTGGATCATAAACCTTTATTTTTTAAACCAGAGAGAATCGTTTTATTCTCGGGTGGGCTCCATGAGGGAGAGCCCGGCCACTCCACCCTTCGCTAGGGACAGAATGATGCACCATAGAAACTATAGTTATATGCCTCCTTCAACTTCTTCAAGCAGGACCGGCGGGTTATTGGGTTTAAACTTGCTAGGAACAGAATGATGTAATATTTCCCGAGTAAATCATCAGCGTCTCTGATTACACTTGCAGACGATTAGCTATATGGCGAGTGAATTTATCTACTATCCAACTCGGTGAAGAAATGGCGATGAGGATGAAGTCAAAGGGCGGCAGATGAGGCTTATCGGGTTATTAGGTTTCGGATCTGTGTCGGGTGGTATATCGGACTCGGAGATGGCCGACAATCGGCAGTAGAGGGTGGGGCCCGCCACTGGAGCAAGATAGTTGGAGGGATGAGGAGGGGCAAAGGGAAGAGCAGCGGCGGAGGCGGAGGCAGATGTGAAACACTTTTGTAACGAACCGATTATCACAACCGAGCAACTTGCAACGAACCGATTGCCACAACCGAGCAACTTGTAACGAACCGATCGCCGATTAATATGAGTTGCGGATGTGAAACACTTTTGTATGTATGAACTGAAATATTTTTGGGTGTATGTAATAGCTAAATACTTTTGCATGTATGTATTAGCTGTGTATATGAACTGAAATACTTTTGTAGGAATATGATATAAAATTGATGCACAAATTTGTCCTATTAGCTATTGAAATACTTATATATGTCATTAACTATTGAAATACTTTTGTTAGCTTGTTAAGTTACTATGTTAGATTGTTAAGTTACACAGGTAACATGTTAACTTTTCTTGGTAGCTTGTTAAGTTACACAGATAGCATGTTAACTTTCGCAGGTAGATTGTTAAGCTACACAGATAACATGTTAAGTATTTTTGTTAACTTGTTAAGCTACACAGATAACATGTTAACTTTTCTTGGTAGCTTGTTAAGTTACACATATAACATGTTAACTTTCGCAGTTAGATTGTTAAGTTACACAGATAACTTGTTAACTTTCTTTGTTAACTTGTTAAGTTACACATGTAACATGTTAACTTTCGCAGTTAGATTGTTAAGTTACACAGATAACTTGTTAACTTTCTTTGTTACCATGTTAATTACCCAGCTAATATGTTAACTTTATTTGTTCGCTTGTTAAGCTACTCAGATAACATAAGTATATGCCATTGTTGTAGTCGGTATCCGTCATTATACTTTATATGGAACAACTAAAGGTTAATAGTTAATCATCTATATTTCACATGTACAACACAAAACTTAACATTTAATAGAATAAAGATAACAATTACTCAATTATACTTAGATAGAATAACTAAACATTAACAGTTAATCGGCTAAAGTTCACATGTAATAGGTAAAACTTAACAGCTAATTAACAAAACTTAACATTTAAAAAAAAAGTTAACACTTACTCTGTTATACTTAACATGGAACAGGTAAACGTTAACAGTTAATTTGCTATAGTTCACTTGTATTAGGTAAAACTTAATAATTAATCTACTGAACATTCTCATTTAACATGTAAAATTCAGCATGCATGTTCTATATCACGCTTATGTGTGAATGTTCTCATTTAACATGTTAACATGTTAATCTTAATTGGTAAATTGATAACTATATTTGGTAAACTGATAACTAAGAATTTCATGTCATATACACGTTAAATGATTACAGTTAACATATTACAAATAACAGTTAACAGATAATGTACCAGTTTACAAGTAACAGTTAGCAAATAATGGATTATAGTTAAAAGTTTACAGATAACAGTTAACAGATAATGATTAATTGTTAACAGGATAAGAGTGTTAGTTAACAAATTATAAATAACAGTTAGCAAATAATGGATTATAGTTAACAATTTACTAAATATAGTTATTCATTTATCAATTAAGGTTAACATGTTAACATGTTAAATGAGAATGTTCACACATAAGCATGATATAGAATCGCTGCATTTTACATTTTACTTTAAAGAAACATAGTTAACATATTAATGCGATCATCATTATCACCCCCTCTAAAAACCTACCAAGTCCATAACACTTGCAAATCCTTTTCTCCCAGGCCTTCATTATCGGCATAGTTATTATCACCCCTCATTGTCAAAACCAAAATTAACTCTGCCAACAACAACCCCTCATTTTTTTCTCGTTCGCACCATTATCTCTTCTTTCATTAAAACACTAAAAAACAGAAAGAAAGAAAAGAAAACAAAACATAGGAAAACCTCAAGACCTCAGCCATTGCTGTCATATGCTTTTAGTTAATTAAACAAAACAACAAGAGATCAATAGGGTTCTGAGGTTCGACATAAACAAGAGAAAATATTCTCAAATTTTGATGTCTCATTTTCTTAATGACCCTTAAAAAACCGTTCTTAAAATTCCATCACCGTGATTTCAAGGAATAATAACATGCACTTACAATAGCCCTCTTCATACACTCATTCTCATCTTAGAAATAAACAAGACACATGAAAAAAATTATAATCTTTCAAACACCAGGAGCTCATTTGATGTTTATCTTTATTCTCACTCACTTGTTTTTAATGTTGATGATGCCAGCCTTGTTGTTACAAATTCGTGCTCGATTGAAGGAGATGAGGGCAGCGAACAGTCCCTTGTGACCTATGACATGTAGACTAACCAAAACCAAAACCAAAACCTTGAGATTCTTACAAGAAAGCAATTAAGAACACATACCATATCTTTTCCTCCATTTCTCAAAGTATGGAAGCGGAGTATAATAGTGTATTATTGCTCTTCCATCTCTCCTCTCCTCCTCCATAGCCAACATCTTCATGTCCTTTAAATTACCATGGAGGAAAGAGGGTTTTGGCCCATCAATTCCTTGTTGTCTTAGCTTCTTACAAATTTTTTGAGGATGTAACCACATAACATTATACAAGTACAAAGCCAAACTGCAAAAGGATAGGATGCATATATTAGGTAAAACGTAACAGTTAATCTACAAAACTTAACATTTAAAAGAATAAAGATAACAATTACTCAATTATACTTAGATAGAATAACTAAACATTAACAGTTAATCGGCTATAGTTCACATGTAATAGGTAAAACTTAACAGCTAATTAACAAAACTTAACATTTAAAAGAAAAATGTTAACACTTACTCCATTATACTTAACATGGAATAGGTAAACATTAACAGTTAATTTGCTATAGTTCACTTGTATTAGGTAAAACTTAATAATTAATCTACTGAATATCACAAGCCATCATTTATATCATTTATATCTTTATCTGAAGCAGATAGTTTTCATATGTAAACATTGTAAGTGTGTGTACATGCAAGTTAAACTATATATCTTTATATCTGTCTAATTCAAACGGTAATAGCGCCTCCTAAATTTGATATCAAGAAATTGCTTCTTCTCCACATATATCACAAGCCATCATTTATCACTCCAATTTACCAAATATCAATCACATTACTAAGACTGCAAAACATGACACACCACTATAAAAATGGAAGTAACATAAATCCACTTTATTCTTCAATGAATACTTTCGTTCAATCATAAAGCAAGGGCATAAAACCAAACCTACATCCTCACAGTCCCTCATTATAGCTATAACAACTAAGACTAGTAACTATATTTATTTGGGACTATAGCACTAAGCTTAGTTCTGGTACATACATTTTTAACAATTCAACTGGTGTTTGAAGAAAAATGTCATAGCCAATAATAGCTAGCTAACATGCAGATGTATAGACATTGACTTTTGTGATCTAAACCATGACTGCAAGCAACCTACTAAAAGTCTACAAAAGCTGATATCGAGAATGTGCCGCTCAATGGTTGAAACTACCATTTAAAATTCAAGTGTTGTTCAATGATAAACAGAAGAATGATTATGTACAAGAATAAAGTGACAATTCAAAAGTGATTCATGGATATCGAGTCACTATCTTTAGACAACATTTTCATATTGCCTGTGATTTTTAAAGAACAAGGTAAAGAAACATACATTAACAACAACTGCCTTTAAAGCTATGCATGCTGAAATTAAACTAGATGAACTGGGTTCTCCTCCCCGAAGCACACCAATGAGAGCATTTGCAATTCCAAGCTTGGCAAATCTTCGAGCATATCTAAAAACCTGTATATCATATATCCGTGTAAAGATAGGATTAGAAATGACTGTGTCAATGGAGAATATCAAATAAATCTTGAGATTAACTTGAGTGCTTTGGGAAGGATTTGGAATTGGATCCGAAATCCTTCCCACTTAAAATTTGATGAGGGAAAATCCTGAATCCATGGCAAGTCCTCCTCCACCTCTTCCTCCTCCTCGACAATTCGATTCCTTAGGGTTTTGGGCCCCGTTGAGCTTCGATTTCGCCCTAACGAGGAGAGATGAGGAGGGGAGCCTAGGATTCGGGGTTTTGGGGAGCGGGGGGAAGCGAGAGGGAGAGCGGGAGAAGAGGAGGGTAAGGAACTGAGAGGAGAGTGTTGTTCATCTGAGGAGGAAGTGTTGTTCATCACAGTGGCGTATTCGTTGTTATTGTTCATCTGAGGCGGGGACCGGGGAGGCATCTTCGTCGTCGACGTCGCTGAGAACGGCGGCGATGTCGTCGGCCATGGAATTGAGAGGAGAGTTTTTTCTTTTCCTCTCACAACTTTCTGAACAAGAAGATCTGAAGATTTGAAGAAGAAGGATATGAAGAAGAAGAGGGTGGTTTGGGGTTTTTTGAGATATATTCTCTTTGGATTTGTAAAAAGGGCTTAATTGCATTTACTTTTCAGTTGTGGGGCTAATACATATTAGAAAAAGTATAGGGGGTTGGGACACATTAGATTTTCATTTTTGGGGCCTTGAAGCAATTTTTCCAATCATTAAGCAGGATTTTCCATATAGTTTCAAGAGCTAAAATGTATCTACGTTCGAAATACTCTTTAATTTCATCTCGTATCACAAGTTGATCAGAATTTTTAACTATGCTTTGCATAATAAAAGATCTGTAGTCTGGGCCTTTATGAACGTACTTGAACAAATATTTAATTGATCTACTTTGGTTACACCATGCGACATTTATATGAGATTAATGCTTGATAAGTAGTTCTCTGTTATAAGGCACCACATATTTACTGTCGAGCTCTATACTGTTCCTTATTAAGACACCAAATTATTATTTCGTCTACGGATAAACTAGAAAACTATTATCATCTACTTTTGTCTTAGATACATATATTGCTTAGGAAAGTTTTTCGAACATTTGCCATCCTTCGTACAATATGAACTTGGAAATGATCTACCACAAGGTCCATGGATCATGAATTGAGTGACTACCTCTTTTCTAATGGATCAATATTTTTGTCAAGAATCTCAGCACAAGTAAATTTATCATCATCATTTGTTGTAGGGATCTTGAAATCTGAACTCAAACCATAGAAGGATGTGTGCATGTGGAAGTTCTCTTTTCTGAAACTCAATTGTGTACATAGTTGCATTGAAAAAAGAAAATTTTTTATACATATCAATTACTAGTATAAAATTAGAACGACATTTATTGTAAAAGCAACATTACTATATACAAATAATCTAATATAACAACTTTCAAAGATATGATATGTTAATGCATTTTTTTATCTATTTTGTTCAAATTTAGCCTATCTAAGAAGAAGTTTGTGTTGGATATTTTCTATGAAAAGGTCAAATTGACTAATTCTACACACCTTTTATTTCTCTCAACTAACCCTCTAATATCTCTCCCTCTAACCACCTTCCACAGTCTCTCTCTAACCTCCTATAAAAACCGATCTCATCTTCTCCTAAAAATAACTTGAGCTCAATTACTCTCCTTAGCACTCTCTCTCACAGAAATAATAAAAGACAGAAAGAGAAAAGAAAAGAAGATAGAAAGAAAGAAACAGAGAGAGATGAAAAATAACAAAGAGAGATAGTTCTCATGGAAATTCCTTTGTTACAATATTATCTATAATTATACTTTTACGGGCAACCTTCTTCGTCTGAGCAGAAGCTCTGTACTCTCGCCCGAGTACGGAGGCCGGCCGTTTCCGGGGGCTTTTACCGCTAGGGGAGAGGGAACCATTTGCGCTAGGGCGATAAGCGGGTTCTTAATCTTCTAGGGCAGTGTTTACACGACTGCTTCCCGTCAGGCCTGATTTTTCTAACTTATTTTATTTTATTTTTGGCTTAATTCTTATTTAATTCGGATTTATCTACATGCTATAACATTTGTTTTGATAAATGGCCAACAATCTAGAAGATTAAGAAGTTTATAGCTTTTGATTTAAATCCGAAAAAAAAAATTATATTGACAGGTGAACGTGAACAGTAACTCTTGATATAATTTATATAAAAAACATATTAAAAATTTTTTATCTGCTACAGTTCATTGGGATATTTTACTGTTTATCCGAATTTATGAATGCAGTAATTAATTGTTAATTAAAGTTGCTAATTATTGCTTAAATAATTACTATTAATTACTGCATTTATTGTATTGTTGTTAATTTGTAATTAAGTAAATTAATTTTAACAATTGATTACAAATAATTGCAGCTTGTAATTGGTCTTATTGTTAATTAGTTTCGAAAAAAAAAATTTCGAATCTAAGTGGCTATCATGCTTTGTAATGCTACACAATTTCATATGTTGTAGTTTTTGTTGCATGATTAATTAGTAATAATGGTTAACATTGTGATGTTTCTTAGAAGTGCAGTAATGCGATGATTAAGGTCTTTTTTAAAAAAAAAATTACTTTTCATCGGATGAATTTACTGTTTTGGAAAAAAAAATATATTTTATGTTCTGTTCATTGGATTGATTAGTTCATTACTTAGTTGATGTTGATGAACACTCGGGAAAACAATTCTATTAAAAACATTACTGTTCATTTTATTGAAAAATGTTACTGTTTACTAAAAAGGTTACTGTTCATTATAAAAAATAAATAAATTTTGTGGTTAATGTTTCTGTTAATTTAATTAATTGCTAATTACTTTTAACAGTTAATTGCTTTTAACTTATAGTTAATAAGAAGATGCAGGTTGCATCATGTATTTCCTAATGTTAAATGTTAAATAATGTTGATCAATATCTGAGTGAACAGCAATTTGGAAAATAATTTGAAATATGCATGCATTTGTAATGTTCAATGAAACATGCCTACAAAATTTATAGCAGTATACATATTTATCTTTAAAATTTCATATGCATGGTTTTGACAAGGATAAAGAGAACAAACTCTGGATGCATTGATGCTTTGAAATATCTGGATTTGTTCATGGTTTAATGCTTTCATTTCTCTAAGCTATCAATATGGTGCCTTCTATTATTAACAATTCCATACCTTGAAGTGTTTATGCATCTAATAAGCTTAGTATAGAAGGTGGTAAAGTGAATGCAGATTTGTTCAGCAACTTATGCGGAAGTTGTCTACAGCAGGTTTACCCATCAATGTTATTTTCTTTTGTGGTCCTATAAAGCATTATTTACATTCTGATAAAAATTTTCAAGCTTCAGATTTGCCAAAGTCAGACTACATGCATGATTATATATGTCTGATAAAATGCATACATTTAAAGATTAGTTTATGTGGTGAGTTATATTTTAAATCTTCAAATGTAAAGATTATCTCTTTTATTGCATTATGATGGATGTTCATATGTCATTTTATATAACCTGCATCTGTTACATGATTAATTATAATGTTTTATGCAAGAATGCACTTGTAAAATTTAAAGCACGTATGTGCAAATAATAATAATAATATTATTATTATTATTATTGTTATGTGTTTAAGAAGTGGTACTAGATAACCAATTTAAATTCGGAAGGTCTCTTTTGTAGACAACCAATTTAAATTTGGAAGGTCTCTTTTGTAGACAACCAATTTAAATTTGGATGGTCTCTTTTGAAGGCAACCAATCTGCAACCTCTTATAATAGAATATTTTAAAATTTTACATCTTCAGACATAAACTATGATCTTATATGCTCATAGACCATAACCTTCTATGCTAACATGTTTTGATGTCATATCATCATTTTATAGCTTGACTACATATATAATGCTTTCTCTTGAGATTTCAGGAAATGATTAGAGTTGATATAAATATGCTCTGTCAACTAGTGTGTCTAGTTACAGGAGATGTGATGAATCAACGTCTTGAAAATCAAATAAAGAGGTATATCTTATAACTTCTATCTATATGATGAATACAAGTTCAAAACCATTGAAATTATATTGAAATTAGTTCATCAAAAAAAAATTGCTATTAGGCTTATCCTTATAAGTTGTTTGAAATTAATCTCTCCTCTTGCTTGGAGAGACTAATTTTAAATAACATAACAAGAAGATGACCTAATGTCAATTTCAAACAATATGAAGGACTAATTACAATATAATTTAAGAACTTGATAAATAAATACAACGCCTACTAGGAAAAGTTGTGATTCTAGACTTTGTAAAGTCTAAAAAGAATCTTGTTGACCCATTGACTAAGGGATTATCCAGAAGTGTGGTTCTGGATTCATCGAGGGAGATGGGGTTAAGCCCATAAATGAGGTCACTGACAGCGGCAACCCAACCCTTATTTGGAGACGTAGTCCCAATGTTGGTTCAATGTGGTAGAAACAAGCTGGACTAGTGACACTCGTGTGGAGCATCGACCCTGATATATTCATATACCACTATGTAGCTTGTGCTACTACCCCTTCTCTATGGTGACGATGCTCTGATGATACAGCTGGTTAGGCTGAGTTTTACGCTTAATAAGTCCAACGTGTGTATTGCGGAGGGTATGATATCTAGCTGTAGTACCCTTGGAGGACTTACCTACTTGAGAGGAACCGTGATGGCCGCGGTTGGGGGGGGCTGGGCTAACCCCTAGAAACTCTCATGAGTCGGTTTATTGTGAGCATGGCCTTTAACGCTCAACCCGCTTTGCTCAATAGATGAAGCGTATTGTGTGTGTTTTCATCAATACCTGATTAAAAGGACCTAATTCAAGGCCTAGTCCATTATGTCACTCAGGTGGCGATAAACTCACTAAGGAAAGGTTCAAAGCCGGAAGCTACCTCTCCCGAATTCACTATACGAAAGGTTGCCTCCCTCAGGTGGCGATAAACTCACTAAGGAAAGGTTCAAAGCCGGAAGCTACCTCTCCCGAATTCACTATACGAAAGGTTGCCCAACCTATATTTGTTTTATGATTTCTTGATTTATTAATTGATTTCTGAGTTTTCAGTCAATATTACCTTTTGGGGGGGACTGTTGGATATTTTCTATGAAAAGGTCAAATTGACTAATTCTACACACCTTTTATTTCTCTCAACTAACCCTCTAATATCTCTCCCTCTAACCACCTTCCACAGTCTCTCTCTAACCTCCTATAAAAACCGATCTCATCTTCTCCTAAAAATAACTTAAGCTCGATTACTCTCCTTAGCACTCTCTCTCACGGAAATAATAAAAGAAAGAAAGAGAAAAGAAAAGAAGATAGAAAGAAAGAAACAGAGAGAGATGAAAAATAACAAAGAGAGATAGTTCTCATGGAAATTCCTTTGTTACAATATTATCTATAATTATACTTTTACGGGCAACCTTCTTCGTCTGAGCAGAAGCTCTGTACTCTCGCCCGAGTACGGAGGCCAGCCGTTTCCGGGGGCTTACCGCTAAGGGAGAGGGAACCATTTGCGCCAGGGCGATAGGCGGGTTCTTAATCTTCTAGGGCAGTGTTTACACGACTGCTTCCCGTCAGGCCTGATTTTTCTAACTTATTTTATTTTATTTTTGGCTTAATTCTTATTTAATTCGGATTTATCTACATGCTATAACATTTGTTTTGATAAATGGCCAACAGTTTGTAGGTATATAAAACCTCAATCTCAATTTGGCGAAATATCTCAATTTTTCATTTGTACACATCTAATTCATATGTTAATATACAAAATAATTACAAATACTTCACTTATTATTTAATTTAAATGTTAGGTTTTTATCCTTTTTCCAAGTGGCATATATTTGAAAATAAATTATGACTAATCTATAGCTGATAGATGTTAAACAATAGAAACATATACTATATTAAGTTGCAATAAAAGTAAAACACCTGCCGTTATTTTACCAAAGTGTTCACCTTCCTATATCTGATCTAATTTCATCTTGAAAACTCTAGCAATTAAATCAGGTCGATCTTTTTGTTTACTATTACCAACAACCTTAAGGCGTTCCTTTTTCAAACCATTTGGATTTGGTGTGGTAAGTCAAGAAGACATCTAGATTACCGAGACTACGACATATTGCTATAACATTGTAATAATGTCGCATCATGTATCTAGGTTTTGTGAACGAATGGACGTGGGGTCCACCTACCCACGTGCCTACGTCTTTTCCCAAACGAAACATGAACGAGAGTGGGGGCCACGAGCTAGAGGCAAACGCATTTTCGTTTCCTCATTTTCGTGTGGGCCCACCTGATAGCTTGCATACTATAAGTACCTAGCTTCTATGATTTAAGGGTCAGTGCAAAAAGAGGGGGTGCGATGCAAGAGCAGAGGGTGAAGAAAAATTGCGGCTGTCTCTTTATTGGCTTCGTGCAAGTAGCGGCGGCGGGCAAGGCTTCGTGCAAGCGTGAAAAGGGGTGGCAAGCAAGGAGAAAACGACAGAGAGTTTTTGGCGTGAAAAGCAAAACTGCAGAGGAGAGCCGTCTTTTTGAGAGGGTTTGTGCATCCCTTTTTTGAGAGAGAAATTGTGAGGGATTTGAGAGATTATTCGAGGGTTTTATTTGTGAGATTTTATATGATTGTAAACTCTATTTGTACTCTCTCCTTCTAATAGTAGATCTTCCCCCCTCCTTGCCCCGTGGACGTAGGCAATTTGCCGAACCATGTAAAACATGATTGTCTTGTTGTGATTTGTAATGGCTTGTTAGATTCCCTCAACAAGTCAATCCTAGAATTAATGAGAGGAAGAGTGTATATTCCATTTTGTTGAGATATATCACTTTCGATTCTTGTTTCCTTTATGAAACATAGATTTAGTTAAGATCTACTCTCTTGTCAAGCATCAGAGGTGCTGCTAAAATTTTCGTTACGCACAACAAGTGGTATCAGATCTCCAGGTTCTAAATCTAGGGTTTTGTCTTGGTTGGAGAAGTAGATCGCTTTGGAAGCTCGTTTAGGGTTTCATTTTGAGTTAAAGGTGGGATCATTTTTGGTAAAGGCTCTATCTTTCTTAAGTTTGGATCTATTCTTCTTTTGTTCCGCATTTGTTTTGTTGGTGCTTTGAGACATATGGTCTGGAAAGAAGGTGTTGAGGGTGGTGCTTTTAGTGTGAAGACCATTCAAAGTTTGAATATCCACTCTACGAAAATAGATGTGAAGAATAGTACGAACAACTTTGGACTTTGGCAATGCGAAGTTTTGGATGCGCTGAACGCGTAAAATTTGGAAGACACTTTGGAGTTGGATGACAAGCCAGATAATATTGAAGAGAAGGTTTAGAAGAAGATGAATCAGACGGTGTGTGGTGTTATTAGGTCTTGTTTAACATAAGATTTGAAGTATGATGTGATGAATGAGACTTCTGCAAAGAATATTTGGGCGACCATTGAGAGCAAGTATTTAACCAAGAGCGTGGAAAATTGCTTGTATTTGAAGAGGTGGCTTTATCGCTTCCAATTGAAGAAGGGAACCTCCATTAGTGATCACATGAATCACTACACAAAATTTCTTACGGATTTGGCGAATGTGGGTGTTCTGATTGAAGATGAGGACAAGACGTTGCTATTGTTGAGTTCCTTACCTAATGAGAAATATGAGACCTTTGTTCTTACCCTAATTAATAGGAAGGCGTCCCTTTTGTAAAATGAGTTCACCGCTACACTTGTGAACTATCAGCTTCGAAAGAATGATAAGGAGACTTCAGTTGAGCCGGTAGCAGAGGCATTGGTCGCAAGAGGGAAGAATCCAAACTGAAAGATTAGAAATCACAGTCTAGAATAGGGCATCCTACAATTAGAAAATATCAGTGTGTTTGGTGCAAGGAGACTGATCATTGGAAGAAATATTATCCAAAGCTCGACGAATGGATAAAGAATAAGCAGAAGGGAAAAGGGAAGCAACCATCATCAGAAGCAAACATCATTATATCAGATGTTAATATTTCTGATACTTCTATTTATTCGTTTTCTATCAGTCCTACAGGTAGCTATTCGGAGGAATCCGAGTGGATGTTGGATAGTGGTGCGACCTATCATGTGTACACTAGAAGGTAATGGTTCTCTAGTTCTGATAAACTGGATAATAGTATGGTGTTCATGGGAGACAACCGTGCATGCCAGATCCTTAGGATAGGAAGAATTTGCATCAAGATGTTTGACGGGATTGTTAGAGAGTTATATGATGTGAGATATATCCCTTCCTTGAGAAAAAACTTGATCTTAATTAGAGCTTTGGTTGGAGAGGGTTTAAAGGTTCGTGTTAAGGACATGGTTCTTAAGATCGTGGAAGACACTTTGATTGTGATGAAGGGCGTCAGGAGAAATAACATGTACTATTTAATTGGAGATACAGCGACAGGTGGAGAGCTGACGACTTTTGTTGATTCGACTAGACTGTGGCATTTGGGGCTTGGTCATTCCAGTATTGATTTGGAGATGGGTGCATCGACCTACAATTTAAAATCCAGTGAACACTTTGATGTGAGCAAGAAGACCAATGTGAAGTTTCGCACCTCTATTCACCGCACAGAGGGTCTTTCAGATGGGGTTCACGTGGATGTTTGGGGGGCTTCCAAGAGGCATCGTTGGGAGGAAATAGATATTTGGTTTCCTTTGTTGGTGGCTGTTCTAGACGTGTTTGGGTTGCAATCAAATTCCTTTTTGATAAAGCCCTAGTAGTTTCTAACAGATTGAAGAAGTGTATGATAGACAGAAGGGTAAAGGTACTTCATTCTGGTTTTGATGGGAGGTATAAGATGGACCTGTTTCTGTATTGGAGCCGAGCTCACGACATTTCGAGATATTTTGTTGGAAAGGAAATCTTAGGGCAACTAGATAGGGTAAAAAATTTAGAGAACCGTGCCTTACTGGAGGAGGATCGGTGTCTGTTGTCAAGCAATGGTCTACAGAAGAGTTTCTAGACTGAAACTTCGACATATTTGGGTCATCCTATTAAAGAGTTTTCAACTGTTGTGATTGGAGGTAAAACTCAATTGAATATTTGGTCTGGTAGTGTCACTTCGGTTGAGGCTTCGATGAGGGAGCTAATTGACTCTCAGATGGTGGAGAGTTTTGGAGAGACCTTAAATGTATCGTAGCGGATGGAGAGTGATGCTACTTCATTGGGTGAAGATTACTCCACATACTCCAGATCATTCTGTATTGTTTGGGATTCCAGCTGAGGTGACACAGTTAGGGGATCATTTGGATTTGGATGCAGATGATATTGGTGAAGGATTGAAGATTCTTCTATTTGATTGAGGACCTTTGGAGGCCATTTTAGGTGAACTACATGAAGGCTTGATTCATTAGGTAAGAGGATATGTAGGCAGTCATTTTATAATGCAGCCGATTTAAGAGTAGATACCGACGTTTGGAGTTTGTTCGCATTCTCATTTGGGTCTCGACTTATTGTGGATGGAGTCTGTTGTTATGATTTTGTTTCACTTCGTACTAGACACAACAAGTGAGACATTTTGGTTTGGTTGGTGTCGGCTCAGTTTTGGGAGAAACTTCACTGAGGTGGAGAATTGTGAACGAATGGACGTGGGGTCCACCTACCCACGTGCCTACATCTTTTCCCAAACAAAACGTGAACGAGAGTGGGGAGCACGAGCTGGAGGCAAACGCGTTTTCGTTTCCTCGTTTCCACGTGGGCCCACCCGATAGCTTGCATGCTATAAGTACCTAGTTTCTAGGGTTTAGGGTTTATTGCAAAAAGAGGGGGGTGCGGTGCAAGAGCAGAGGGTGAAGAAAAATTACGGTTATCTCTTCATTAGCTTCGTGCAAGTAGCGGCGACGGGCAAGGCTTCGTGCAAGCGTGAAAAGGGGTGGCAAGCAAGGATAAAACGACATATAGTTTTTGGCGTGAAAAGCAAAACTGCAGAGGAGAGCCGCCGTTTTGAGAGGGTTTGTGCATCCCCTTTTTGAGAGAGAAATTGTGAGGGGTTTAAGAGATTATTTGAGGGTTTTATTTGTGAGATTTTGTGTGATTGTAAACCCTATTTGTACTCTCTTCCTCTAATAGTAGATCCCCCCCCCCCCCTCTTGCCCTGTGGACGTAGGTAATTTGCTGAACCACGTAAAACTTGATTGTCTTGATGTGATTTGTAATAGCTTGTTAGAGCATCTCCAACAGCTTCCCCAAAATTTTCTTCAAAATGGAGAAACAAAAGTCATATTCTTCAAATTATTTTTGCTCCAACTCCAACAGCTTCTCCATTTTAAAAAATCGTATTTATTACAATAATAAAGCCCTCCCCAAATATTTGGAGAATGCTGCAGATTTGGGGAAGGCTTCCTATTTTTTCTCCTCCTTCTCTATTTTGGAGAATGAAATGGGGAATCTGTTGGACCAAAAAAAAGCTCTATACTCCCCAAAATTGAGTATTTCAAGAAGATGGGGAAGCTGTTGGAGATGCTCTTAGGTTCCCTCGACAAGTCAGTCCTAGAACTGATGAGAGAAAAAGTGTATATCCCATTTTGTTGAGATATATCACTTTCGATTCTTGTTTCCTTTATGAATATGGATTTAGTTGAGATCTACTCTCTTGTCGAGCACCAGAGGTGCTACGAAATTTTCGCTGCGCACAACAGGTTCACATGTGAAACTTGCTGGAAAAATAATTCTTTGACCTATCAACGCTTCGTTATTGTCACCTCTTGCAATAGCATCTCTCACCCTTGAATAAACATCGAATCATAATTTTTTTTATTTTTCGACAAATAATTAACATGATCATGCTCCGCAACCGTGTAACTGTCAACCGCATACTGTTGGAAAAGTTTTCCTACCCTTTAACCAAGTATGACCCTCATCTAATCTCATCTAGAAACGAAATGCAATATATATATTTTTTTTTCATTGTAACAAACTTTCTTGATTTATCACCTTCATTCAGTGTACTTGATACAGAATTTTGCTTGCTTCAATTTCTGCTACCTCCCTTGTTAAGGAGAATTTCGAATCCGAAACCATCTTCAGCATAAGGAAATAGAAGAGGATAATGCATGGCCATGAATGAAGGGTGTAAATTAAATATTCGAATTAGCCCATCTTTTCTTTGTTCAACAATGACATCCCTTATTGCATTAGTATGCAATACGTGCGATGCACACAATAAATTAAAGACTCCATTTGTACAATGGATGTGCTCTCTAAGAACAGTTTCCTTGAAAGGAGAACACCTAGTTGTAAGACACAGATTAAATGTTAATGTTACTACGTCTTGTCTCAATATTGTCACAAAGAAAATTATTATATGCTGAGTTCTCATCCTTTTAACTGCATGCACACTTTAGATTTCTTTCTTTTCTTAATTTCTGGCATTATTGATCCTTTCAAGTCTTTGTACTATTTAATTCCACGACCCCCTATCTTTCTATATCTATTAGTACATATAGATTTTTTTAACCATAAATAACTTATATATATTGTCTTTATTTTCTCACCACTGGTGTATTGGTTATATTCTTGCGCATCAGCAGTTTGAGATCGAAAAAACCTGTTCAGTCATGCTCTCAGATTTTGTAAATAATGAAATGAGCTAAACTTGAAATGGCAATGATAATTCCAAAAGATGAAACCATGCAATCACGCTTTAGACTGTAAGGGTGGAGGTAAGCTTTTAGTATTGACACTTAATAATTCTTATAATTTGTAAATGATGCAGCTCATAATTTGCCTTAAAGAGGTGAAGGAATTTGCTGGAATGAAAGTTTGTTGATAATGTTGGTAATGCTACAATGCATTCTGCGTCCGCTCTATGTGAAGCTTGTATTTTATAAGTTATTATAAGATTTTCATGTACAATGTTAATTGGCATTCAAATTTAATCTCATTTGGTTTCTTAACATGCATCACATGCAACGCACGTCTTGCATACTAGTCACCATAAAGGTCACCAACCATATGCATCAATATAATTTTGTAAATACATCCACTACATGTAGCTATAACAGTAAATATAACAGAAGATTCAAATATTGAATATAACAATTTCAACAAGAACAAATATTCAAAACATTCCCAAAGTATATAGACTTAATATGTCGCCATCATAAAGTGTCATAGTTAAGTAGCTTTCGCACAAGTTTTTTTTTTAAATTAAAGCTATTCAATCTTTTCTAAGTTCTTGTACACCTCTACTTATATTTCTCCGCCTTACATCCTGTCCTCGGTTTAAGAAGCAAGTCGAAGTTCATGAGGTCTTCAATCACATGAAACAGCAACAAAAATACCTAATCAGCTACTATCATTCTCAACAATAAAACTACTAAATCAGCTACCATCATTCTTGTGTTCACCTGAAGTTAGTACACTAATATGTGTTATATCTTAAAATTTTTTTTCTCCTCTCCCATAAGTTGGCAAATTATAATATTCATTAATTAATTAGGATCCTCATGTTGATTGCCGACAAATTAACGACATAAAAATGATAGGGCCTTATTCTTAGTTCTTTGCCTCCTCCATTCACCATGTTCCCTCACATGCCAACTCTCTCTCTCTCTCTCTCTCTCTCTCTCTCTCTCTCTCTCTCTCTCGTACGTGATTGTGATTGGGGAATTAGAATTGAACTCCATCAATCATGCATGTGTATTGAGACCATGATATTTGACAACGTACGCCCTTAATTATCAAACCAGCTCACGATTTAATGCATATGTTTTCTCATTTTGTTATTTAGTTTTCTCTAAATCAGTGTGTGTAGGCAATCTCTTTTAAAACAGGATCGGAACTCAATCTGGCCTAGTTTTGATCGATTTTTTATTTGGTAAAAAAAACGGATCAATTTTGGTGTGATTTTTTCAAGCCAAATAGTGGTTACTAAGTTTTAGTTTCAATTTTGGTGTGATCTTTTCAAGCCAAATAGTGGTTACTAAGTTAGTTTTAGTTCGGACAGCCTCTCTCCTGGTCCAAACTAACACTTGTTTGAGATAGAACTGGGCCAAAATTAGTCTTCACCGAGTTTTAAGTGAGTTGCCAAACACACCCAATGCTACAATCCAATCATGAACATAATAGTTTTACTAACAGAGTAGTTTTGTTATTGGAGTAGAATTGAGCTAGCTACATTTTTTTTTTTCTCTAATAATGATGTAGAGTTTGTAAACATATTATCTTTTCCCCCTGATTTTTTTTCACACTCTTTTTTACCTTTTTGAGCTGAAAAACAAGGTGAGATTCCCTGATCATATATA
>BQKN01062305.1:66645-97985 GCA_022839385.1 Asparagus kiusianus
CCTAACTGTCGTAAGGTTTGATTATCGAATCGAAAGGTTCAAACGACCCTAACTGTCGTAAGGTTTGGTCATTTGACTCTGAAGAGGAAGAATTTTATATTCTATCTTCAGCAGGAAAGGAAACTCGGGGTGGGATCTCCACCCCCAGAATTCGACGGGTGAAACTAGGAGTGGGATCTCCACTCCGAGAATCGCAAAGATTCGAATAACCCTAACTGTCGTAAGGTTTGATTACTCGAATTGAAAGTGGACCTCTCGTTCGTTGGAGGAATCGAGAGGGGATTTTGGTTGTGGTCCTAACTGTAGTAAGGTTTGACCAAGTGGGAAATTTGAGACGATCCTAACCGTAGAAGGGTTTGATCGATCGATTTGTGGACCTCTCGTTCTTTGGACGAATCGAGAGGGGAATTTGGCTTTGATCCTAACTGTAGTAAGGTTTGACCAAGGGAATTGTGTGGTAGAGACTATGAGTAGTCAAAAACCACTGAAAGTTTCGTGAGGGGAGATCAATCTATCGAATGATTAGATCTCATCTCAGCAAAAAAGTGCTTGTGAGAGTTAGATTCTGACAAACAAGAATATTCGGAATTCGAATATTGATTTCTTGTTCATCAGCGACCGGGTTATCCCTAAGAATACCCCGATGTGGTATTCTTCCGGGAACTTCCCGGTACCTCAATTCTTCTGAGGATACTAAGGATAGTATCTCTTTAGAAATTTGCCATTTATTGGCATCATGAGTCGGTCACCATCTTTGGTGACTAGGCGATAGGCGCCGTTCGAGTAAACTGTTTCTACTACGAACGGTCCTTCCCATTTGGGTTCAAACTTGCCTTTCTTCTTGGAGTTAAGGATCATAGGACGTTTCTCGGTTAAGACCAAGTCCCCTTCCTTAAAACTCCTTTGTCGAACTTTTTTGTCGAAGGCTCGAGAAATTCTGGCTTGGTAAAACTCAATATGCTGTTGAGCTTCCAGGCGCTTTTCATCGAGCATCTCAAGTTCTTCAAGGCGTTTTTGATGTTGTTCCTCGGTCGTCATCTGCGTTGCAAGAGCGATCCGAAGAGATGGAATTTGGATTTCCAAGGGGAGAACGGCTTCACATCCGTATACCAATGAATACGGGGTTGCGCCGGTTGGTGTACGTACCGTGGTACGATAGGCCCATAGAGCCGCACCGAGCTTATCATCCCAATCTCGCTTGTTATTTTTCACAAGTTTTGACAAGAGCTTTATGATAGTCTTGTTGAAGGCTTCAGCTAATCCGTTTGCTGTGGGATTGTAAGCCGTTGATGAGATGTCCTGAATTTTGAACTTTTCGCAGAACCTTATGAAGGCGTTGCTGATAAATTGAGGACCATTGTCGTGTATGATTCGTCTTGGAACACCATGCCTGTAGATGATATGGTGCTTGATGAACGCAATGACGTTGCTCGTCTTGACTTCTCTGAGTGGAACTGCTTCAGCCCATTTGGAGAAGTAATCAGTGATTACCAGGATGAACCGATCGCCTTTAACCGAAGGGGGATTTATAGGACCAACAATGTCCATTCCCCAGGTCTCGAACGGCCACGACGTAATCGAAGGATGCAGATGCTCCGGAGGCTGGTGCATGTAATTCGCGTGTACTTGACACGCGTGACACTTCCGGGCGTATACAATTGCCTCATGCATCATGAAGGGCCAAAAGTATCCCATTCTCCTGATGCGATCATAAAGCTTGGGACCAGGTTGGTGTGCACCGCATTCTCCTTCATGTGCCTCCTTAAGCACTTCTTCAGCTTCTTTGGTCGATAAGCAACGCAGCAGCATGCCATCATACCCCCTGCGGTATAGCGTTCGATTCTCCGTATTATAGTAGAATCTTGGAGCTCTTCGTCTGATCGACTCTCTCTCCTTCACGTCTTCTGGCAAGATCCCATGTAGGACGTAGTCGATGATGGGGAATCGCCAATCCCGAGGTTCGAACTCAGCCTGAGTTGCGTGCACCTCTTGGGCCTCTTCCTCCCTGCCATTTTCATCATAAAGTGGCACTAAGAGTTGGTGAGTTCTTACCGTAACAAATTGTTCTGTTCCGGGAGGCTGTGCCAAGGATACGACTAAAGCTGCTAACGCATCTGCGTAGGTGTTCTGCAACCGCGGAACGTGCTCGATGAAGAACCCTTCAAACGATTCCGCTAGCTCCACCGCCATCTTGTGGTATGGTAGCAAATCCTGACTTCGGACTTCGTATTCCCCTTGCACTTGTTTGACTATCAGTTGAGAATCACCGAATGCTTCGAGATACTCAACCCCCAGCTCCTTGGCGAAATTGAGTCCTATGATCAGTGCGTTATACTCTGCCACATTATTCGAGCATGGCTCAGTTAATGAGTAGGCTCGAGGCATCACATGTTTTCCTGGGGAAACTAAGACCACTCCAACTCCGGAGGAGACCTTAGAACATCCAGGAGTACCTGCGGCATTAGCTGCTCGTGAAGCGCCGTCGAAGTACAAACGCCACACTTGTTGGTGTGAAGTTGCGTTGACTTTGTGGGTTTCATCAGGTAGGTCGTCGTATATCTCGGCGGCGTCCGTAGTTGGATTAGCTGCCAAGAGATCACAGATGGCCTGTCCTTTCACTGACTTCTGCTGTTTGAAGTGCAGATCGTATTGGGACAAGAGTAAAGCCCATTTCGCTAATCGCCAGCTCATGGAAGCCGGTTGAGTCATGAACACTCGGACCGGGTTAACTTTGGAGATGACATAGATGGTTTGTCCAACCAAGTAATGCCTCATCTTCTGGATGGCGAACACTAAGGCTAGGCATTCTCTCTCAATCATAGGATATCGAGATTCCGCGCCTACCATGGTTCGGCTCAAGTAATACACCGCCTGCTCGTGACCGTTATCGTCATCTTGTGCAAGCAGTGCACTTAATGAGTGGCTCGTCGCCTTGACATAGATCAAGAACGGCTTGCCCGATTTTGGTGCAACGAGTACGGGAGGTTTTGAGAGATATTCTTTAATACTCTCGAATGCCTTTTGACAAGCGTCGTCCCATACGAACGACACGCCCTTCTTTGTAAGTCTGGAGAACGGTTGGCATTTCCCCGAAAGGTTCGAGATAAACCGACGGATATAAGCCAATCGCCCTTGCAGTCCTCTGAGCTCTTTGAGGTTCCTCGGAGGTTGCAATTCATTGATCGCCTTCACTTTATCCGGATCAATGTGAATACCTTTGGTGGTAACGACGAACCCCAAGAATTTACCACTAGCCATTCCGAGGAAAGACTTGGTAGGGTTCATCTTCAGCTGATGGGCCCGCATCAAATCGAACATGGTCTTCAAGTCTTTGATGTGATCATTTTTATCATGACTTTTCACGACCAAATCATCCACGTAGCACTCGACCGTCTTTCGGAGATGCTCCTGGAAAATCTTCGACATGGCTCGCTGATATGTAGCACCTGCATTCTTCAAGCCGAAGGGCATGACTGTGTAGCAGAACACGCCGAGAGGCGTTCTAAATGCAGTATGCTTCTCATCATCTGGATGCATCTTTATCTGGTTGTAACCAGAGAAACCATCCATGAAAGACATCCTCTCAAACCCACACGTGTTGTCGATGATAACATGCGTGATGGGGAGAGGAAAGTCATCTTTTGGGCAAGCAGCATTGAGGTCCCTAAAGTCAATGCATATCCGGATCTTCCCGTTCTTCTTCAGGACCGGAACAATATTGGCAAGCCATTCGGGATGTTGCTCCTCTCGGATAAAACCCGAATCAATGAGCTTTTTGACTTCAGCTTCGATTGCTTCCATCATTTGCGGACGAAACCGTCGTTGTTGTTGTTTGACTGGTTTGACATCCGGCTTAATGTTGAGACGATGCACCGCTACATTTGGATCGAGCCCTGGCATGTCTTCATAATTCCAGGCAAACACGTCGATATACTCTCGGATAAGAGAAATCAACTCCTCCTTCTCCTCAGGTATGAGGTTGTCGCTGATAAATATTGGCTTCGGATTTTCCTCGCTACCCATATTCACCTGGACGACTTGATCTTCGGTAGGAGGCTCTCTTTGCTCGAACCTATCACCGTACTGCATGCTTAAGTGATGAACCCACGGGTCTTCCCATGTCGGCATCTCATCATCTTCTTCTATTGTCGTTGGATCAACCGTGACCATGTTCGACATTAGCTTCTTAAACGCCTCACCAAGACTAGCATCGGAATCCCAACCTGAAGAGTCGGAAGAATATCCCTTCCTAGTCTTGTTAGCGATTTGGTCGATGATTTGCCAGCCACACTCATCATCTGATGAGACATAGCCTAGACCTCTTTTGTGGCGATAATAATCATCGGGTTTTCCCTTCGGTACATAGGCCATCCGGGGTGGAACCCGTGGACCTCGACCAAAGAAAAGACCCTCTCCGATCTTGAAGTCATACCCGTGCCTTTCCATCATGTTGCGTGCTTTTGCATCGTATTTGGACAGATGACGGGCCGGTTTATCATCATCATCTTCCTCTTCCATGAAGTGGTCGGGTATCGGAGATGCTCTTCCTTTGCCGTAGACGACCTCCTTTCCACCCCCAATCCCTGCGGGGATGATAAGCGTTGTTCCGCAAGGGTCGTGCACCTGCTTCTTCGTCAAACAAAATGATTGAAGAGGCATATAAAAATCAGGGTTAGCATAGAGTTCGTTGGTGATATCATCGAGACCCGTCGAGTACTCTAAATCATCGTTTATTGATAGTTCTTCGGCAAGTTGCCAATTACAACTATCTTCCGATGATTCATCATCGTCAAGATTGATTACAATGGGTACAATGTCGTTTAAAACAAAACCGCCATCATAATCAAACCCTGGTTCGGTATCAGTTTCATCACCGCTGTCCGTTCCTTGGGCCGATGGTTCAGTATCGGATTCAGCGCCGTATAAAAGGGAATCGGTGAAATAATTCTCCAATCCCTTGAACGGTTGCTTATCCGCGACCACCGTCTTGACTTCATTATCTGTGCCCACATATTTAAAGCACTGATGTAGAGTTGACGGGACTATAAGGTTATCGTGGATCCAAGGTCGACCCAACAGTAAATTATAGGAAGTTTCCGCGTCAATCACATAGCATGTAACCTCCGACTTCAAATCCCCAATCTGGCATTTGATTCGGATCTTCCCCAAGGGTTTGGACCCGCTGGTGTTGAATCCGTAAATCGTCGTGCCAGTGGACGCTAATTTGCTAGTCGGGATTCCGAGATGATGCATCAATCGGAATGGCATGATGCTAACAGCGGAACCCGGATCAACTTGGATCCGGTTGACAACGCTGGAGCCAATATGCCCGGTGAAGTACAACGGCCTATCATGATTTGAATTCTTCGTCTGCATATCTTCCTTGGTGAAAGAGATGCAGGGGAAGTGATGTGCTGCCAGATTGCATTGTTGGGCTGATGATTCTGGTTCTTCGGAAGATGGTTTGATCCGAGTCAAGAATGCTTCCGAATCACTCAAGGCTTCTTGTAGCGCTTTCCGTGTATCCTTTGACAACCACAGCAACTCATATAGAGTTATTCGGGCCGGGATGTTGGCCAATTGCGCCATAATGTCGAAATGGGGTGGAGAGCTTGCATTCCCCGGTTTGTCTCGTCCAATTGGATGATTGAATCGAGATTGCCTCGGGTTCTGAGCTTCTTGACGTAGAGGCTCTTTTCCTTTATCCTTCTGCGGGATTCTCTCCGTAGCCACTGCAGGTGTTGGGGGAATTGCTGAAATTCCCAGTTCTGACAGCGTCTTGGAAGGTGGGGTTTTGGTACCCAACTGCTTGGTAGCATCCGGATACTTGAAATGATACTCGTTCCCGCTCCGAGTTGTAAAAGCTTCCTGTTCGTCTTCAGAAAGCGGGAAGGTTGGAATTCTGTCGTCATCCACCCCCGGTATAGCAGAGGCTCCGCAACAGGATTTGCCCTTCTTCTTTGACTTCTTCTTGTTCTTGGTGGAAGAGTTCGTGGCCCATTGTTCATCTCCGATCAAGTCCGGATGAACCCACAAGATCTCACCATTTGGGGCTGTGTGTGGCACAAGCCCTTTCTGACGCTGTTGGTGCGGATCATCATTCACCGTCTTCACCGCCGCTTTGATCACCGACTCGTGTTGGAACCAACTCGAGGGAACAGATCCAAAGCTAATGGACACGGTATTTGCGCCCACCTTCTTCTCTTTGGGCTGCTTCATAGTGATAACCCCAACATCGATAAGGGCCTAAATCTTATCTTTGAGAGCGTAGCATACCTTGGTAGGATGGTGCACCGCTCGGTGGAATGCGCAGTATTTCGGATCATTGACCCTCTTGGCATCTTCTTGATCCTGAATCGGCGGCAGCTTGATCTTGTTGTTCTCGACCAAATACTTGAAGATACCGGGGATTTCATCCTCTTTGAACGAGTAGACTTTTGGGAACCTCGGCTCCCCAACCTTTTGTTTCTGGGGCTGTTGCTGCCACCTGGGTTGTTGAGGCGCCCTCTGTTGCTGCTGTTGCGGCTGCTGCGGCTGTGCTTGTACCTCAAACACTTGATTTGTATCTACCGCGTTTGCTTGTGCTTTCCCCTTACCCTTAGGGGTAAAGTTTCTCTGTTGTGGGACATTGTTTGGTATTTGGCCCCTTTCAACCTTTTTCCTTTTGAGGAATCGCTCGGCTCTTTCTCCGTGTTCCTTAAGGTCCTTCCAGGTCTTCGGCGGTGCCATTCCCATGGCCTCGAGGATGTCGAGCGTGAGGTTGTTGTGGCAAGTCTCAAGAATGAAATCTTCGCTAACCGGATCCCTGCAATTCATAGCCTTGTTCCGGAACCTCTTCACGAAGTTTTCAACCGTCTCGCCGTTCTTTTGCTTTTCATCGAACAGCGTGCCGATTGAAACCTCGGTGTCATCATCAAAGAAATTGGTTAAGAACATGTCCTCCATGTCATCCCAGCCGTTGATACTTCCGGGCTTGAGACGGCGATACCAATCGAAGGCAGCTCCGCGAAGAGTGCCGACGAATGACCGCACCATGAGGGGCTCAGTTCCGGAAATAATTCCTAAATGAGACTTGAAATAGATTAAGTGTTGGGTAGGGGAACCCTTCCCATCAAACGGCGTAAAGTTAATTAGATTAAACTTTGCCGGGTATGGGATCGATTCCCACTCCCTTGGGTATGGGCAGGGTATACCGGATCTTTTTACCTCCTGAGCATTCATCAATGCATTGATCTTGCTCTCCAGGTCCTTCATCTTCTTGTCATCGCTCGTCTCGGCCTTTGAGTGGCTTCTGGGAGAGGTGACGTGGTCCTCTTTGGCATTATCTTCTGCGGGACCACCCCCATTGTCAATATTGACCGGAGGGATATTGATATTATCCGCTTCCCGTTCGCTCTCTTCTGGATTGCGCCGATTTGGTTCTCCTTGGTGGACCGTTAGCGCTGCGATTTGTTGGTCGTGCATCTCCCTCATCCGCTGTAGGGTCATCTCCATTTCAAACTTGAAGCTCTCCTTTTGCTTGGTCAGGGCTTCTTCAAGTATCTTGGACACTTGTTCAGCACTGATCATGAGTGCTTCGTAAGGTTGGCCCGCACTCGAGGCCGTGTCATCGGATGCCACCGCCGAGCAGGAGTCCGAATCAGCCTCTGATTCTTCTTCTTCTAAGAAGAGTCCAATTGGCACCCTTTGGTAGTTCTTTTGGCCGCTGGTTCCGGGCCGCAACCGTGTCATGCACCGGGATATCTCGGCCAGCTGTTCTATGCTGAAGGGTTGTGCTGAATTTCCCCTGCCAGTCATGTTGACCGACACTCTTGAGTACTCGTTCTCTCGGCAGAGCAATTTCTTCTTGTGGAAACGCTTCGGCTTGGAGAGTCTCTCGAACACCGAGATTCTTCTTGGGGGACTGTCGCAACAACACTCGGACAGCACTGCCTTGATGATGTTAGCACACGGGCATCGGGGCTCCATATCCTGCATAAATCTTTTTCGGGATTTTCCAATACCCCCAGCCCTGTAGTACAGCTCATCAGCTTGGTAGTTGGAGCAACCTACGGAGTGCTGGTGGGTGTTCCCCGACACAACACGCTCATCCTCGGATGAGTGTGCTTCCCTTTGAGGATGCAACACTTGGTTAGATTTTTCAAGAGTGGCCCGTTCGATTTTACACTTTTGTGAACGTAAAAACCGAACGGGCTCTTTTGTTTCGACTCGCAACCCGGTGCGGTCGGTGATAGGGGATTTCCCTTTGTCAATTTTCTTGGGGGGATTGATTCCACCCCCAGTCTGAATTTTAGTTTGGGGACCTTTCAATGGTCCCAGCCGTTCTTTGATAGGTATTCTACCTCGGTTCTCCGGTAAGGGACCGAGGCGACCCGTCAAAAGAACCTGGGATCTTGAATGATCCCCTTGTTTACCTGGCTCCGTTGAGAGTGCCGGTACAGGAGGAGCGGGTTTTAATTTGGCTGAACTCTGGGTGATGGCCTCACCCTTCTTGGTTTGAGGTGTTGGATTTGTTTTGCGTACCCACACCAGCTTGCTTGTAGACGGCGTTTTGACCGCCGTTTCTTGCTGCATCTCTTCCGCCTTCTTTAGGAGGAGCCGGGCATGTGCAAGCAAAGCACGGCGCTTCTTGATCCGCTCCTCGAGCGTGGAGCGGTTCCTCTTGACGCGGATCCACTCACTTGCTCCTGATTTGGAGGGGAGGTTGATTGCTTGCCGTTGCTCTTGTCGCTGCCTCGCCTTCAAGTCCTCTGCATAGCGCACTCCATCTTTCGACTCCTTGGCCTTGGCGAGCTGTTGAGCGAGACGTTGACGACGCCTTTGGAGTGCTCTCTTTGATGGAGTTGGAGCAGCATCACCCATCGCCTTTGTGGCGGTTGTGAGGGCCGGATCTACAGCCTTAACCACGCTGATCGACGCGGGGCCGTTGCGTGGTACGGGCGTAGTAGCAGCGATGGCGGAGTCTCGGATTGAGGAGTTGGAGATCCCGCGAGCCCTTTTGGGAGATGAGTTCCTCCTACGCCGTTGCGGAGAGGCGGATCTGGAGGAGGAGGAGGAGAGGTACTCTTCAAACTTCTTCTGATCGAACTCGTATTCGATCTCTTCATTCACCCGGATCTTGAAGGCCGGTTGCGTCACTCCGATCTCGGCAGCGAGGTCGGCGGCTCCCACTATGGTCGCCAGCTTGTTTTCGTCAAAAGTTGCTGTTTTCATTGCTTTGGTATCTGTTACAACTTCAATCGTTACAACAGAGTTCAAATGAAAACAAAAGAGATTACAACTTTATCGAAAATAAACACGAGATCCCGGTTTGGTTCGGTCTCGCTTGCGTGGGTTGTTGGCCTGTGACGGGGACGTCGATATCCGTGGACCGCCGACTCTTCAGATCCTTCCCGGTAAAATCCGGCAGAGTTTCGTCTATCCGCGAAGGGATATAGAAACAGAACTTCGTCGATCCGCGTGAGATCTAGAAGTTATAAGCGTATATCTCGGCTAAAACGAGATAATAGCTCTTCTTAGTGGTCACCGCTAATGGGCAGCACTAAGGAAATGGAAGGGGGTGAATGAAGAGGACTGATGAAGAACTCCTTACTCCTCGTTTCGGCAGAGCTTCGCTGCTTCAGAAATCTTCAGACTCTGCTCTCCGACAGGGCTTCGCCGCTTCAAACAAAGGGGAATCCTTGGCTAAGATAATTCAGCCTTGAATTCAGAGCCTTTGCCTTCAACTCCAAAGAAATCAGCCCTCCACAATGAAGGCCAAGGAGGCCTATTTATAGGTAAACAAGGAGGGGAGGGGGGCTGCCTTGAGGACACCCCCTAGGGGGGGTGTCTTCATTCATGGCCGAGACACACACCCCTCGGGCGTTCTTTAGTTGATTTCGCTGTAGTGCCTTTATCCGGACTTAGATTTGACTGATTCCGGTTGTGTTGGAAGCCCGTCGAGGAGTTCTGTAGATCCCGATGGTTGGATTATCAGTGTGGTGATCGGGACAAGGCAGGCGTTGGCCCAATTGCGGTGATCGTGGGGTTTTCGGTCAATCCGTATCCCCGTGATTCTGACATTCTGTCGGCTCACGTAGTCCGTCGGTTGGCTTCAATCGCTCACCGACGTCGTTTGAATTTTTTGTGAACCGGGTAGTGACGTTCAATCGTCGCTCGTTAACACTGAGCTGTGCGCGGGGACTTATCGGCAATTTTTGACGCCTACATTGTTGACAGCAAAGACTTTAAGAAAAATCAAATCATCCATGAAGAGGGGCCAAGAGGTAGCACTAATGTCAGGGAAAGGAGTAGACTATAAAGAAGAGACAAAAGGGCATCTGATGAATAGGTGATCCTAGTTCTCAACTTCAAGACTGCAAAAAAGACATCTAGGGTCGTCACTCCATCCCTTGGAGACGAGGATTGCCCTAGTGTTGAGCTTGTGCTTGCTAACAAGCCAAAAGAAGACTTTAACTTTCAGAGGAGCTGAAGATTTCCAAATGAAGTTGAAGTATCTTGAATTACTGCATCCCGGTATCAGAGTTGAGTAGAAGGAATTGACTGAGAAGACACCTGATGATTGAAAGGGCCACCAGAGACAGTCGAGGGAAGAGATGGCTACGCAGGAGAACAGTTCTAGAAGAGAATAAAGGTCCTGGATTTCAGATCTCTCTTCAATGAAGCTACCTCTTCTAAGAGTGGTATGCCAATGCCAAGCTTGATCTATCATAAACCCTTGAGATCTAATGTTGCAGCCATTGAAGAAGGTAAGGTTGAAAGCCTTCGGGAAGAGACTGTACAAGGAGTTTCTACTGGACCATTTATCATGCTAGAATCTACATGTCCTGCCATCTCCTACATACCATCTTACAAAACTAAAGAAGACTGGGTGTATTGAGAATAGGTCTTTTAGAATATTGGATGCATGAACCTTAGGTATTTGTACGACGGGATTAGCATCTTCTTTGGAATATAGTGAGAAAAAACTTTACTGATTAAGGAGTTCCTGTCAAAGATTTTCCAGATCCATTTGGATAGAAGGGAAAGATTAAAAACAGAAAGATCAATGACACCAAGACCCCCTTCTTGCTCGGGCTTATAAACAGATTTCCATGCAACCAAACACTTAACTTTAGACAAATGATTGCTTCCATTCCAGAGGAAATTTTTTCTAATCTTATCAATAGCTTGGATAAGCCACTTAGGAAATTTGAAGAAAGAAATGTAATAAAGAGGAATAGAAGATAACACTGAATTAACCAAGGTTAGACGCCCTCCAATGGAGAGAGACATGTTCTTCCAGAGGGACAGTTTTTTAGAAAATGAGTCTAAGAGGGGAAGCCAATCTCTTCTAGATAAATAACCTTTCCTGAGAGGTAAGCCAAGATAAGAGAAGGGGAGAGATCCTACGGAGCAGTTAAGAGTTCTAGCAAGATTCTGGGTCCTATGAGGAATCCTGCCAAGATAATAGAAGTGAGTTTTATTGGAGTTCACTTGCAGACCTGATATGTTGGCAAAAATGAGAAGGATGACTTTAAGGATGATCATGTCTTCAGTGTTGGCTCTAGAGAAGATGATACTGTCGTCTGCAAACTATAGAGACCTGATGTTATTTAATTCCCCTTTCAAATAAAGTCCAGACAAGTCTCCAGAGACAACACTAGAGGAGATCATTTTGCACATGACATCAGCCACCAACAGAAAGAGCATAGGGGGAAAGATGATCCCCTTGCTTCAATCCCCTTTGACAGGAAATTATTTTTGTAGGGGTCCCATTGACCAAAACAACAGATTTGGAAGAGCTGAGAATACGTTTAATCCAAAGACACCATCTGGGACTGAACCCTCTGGCTTCAAGAAGGGAAAGGAGAAAATTCCAATTGACACAGTCAAAAGCCTTGAAAAAATCAACTCTGATGGCACATACTTCATTCTTACCAAAGGGGCAGAAATTTATCTTCCCATGGGCTAGCAGAATGGAGTTTAAGGAGGATTTTCCTTTTTGGAAGGCAGACTAGGAATTGTCAACAAGGAGGTGAAGAACACTGTTGAGCCTATTAGCAAGGATTTTAAAAAAAATCTTACATGAGCTATTGATGAGACTAATAGGTCTGAAGTCTGTGGGAGAGGAGGCACCATCTTTTTTAGGAATGAGACAAATAAATAAATAGTTGATATTGTGGAGAGGTTGAGGATGATGAAAGAGTTGTTGGATAAAATCAATGGTGTCCGCCTCTACAGAATTCCAAAAAGTTTGATAGAAAGATAAAAAAAGACCATCGGGCCCCAGAGATTTATCTGGATGGAGACTAAAAACTACTTCTTTGATTTCTGCAGGAGAGAAGGGAAGATCAAGGGAGGAGAGATTTGGAGAAGCTCCTGGATACAAGATGTTCCAGTCTAAATGGAGTTTGGATACAGGAGGTTGAAGAAAGAGATTGGAGGAGTAGTCAAAGAAGATCATTTTCATATCTGATTCAGCAGAGAAGATTGTACCATTACTAATGAGGTAGGGAATGAAATTCTTCCTTCTTCTATGAGAGGCAGAGTTATGGAAGAATTTGGTATTGTTATCACCCTCTCTCAACCACTGAATCCTAGATCTTTGCTTCCATTTAATTTCTTCAACTTGGGCAATGGCAAAAAGTTGGTCTTTCAAAGAACTCCTGGTCTAAATTTCCGAAGGAGATAAGGCTCTGGATTCTTCAATCAAATTGAAAGAATCAAGCTGAGCCAGAAGAGAAGAGAATTGTAGATGATGAGATCTGAGGCAATTTTTTTCCACCACTTCATTCTTCTTTTGATAAGTTTTAACTTGAAAGGAAAGGATAAAGGAGAGGAGCCATGTGGAGAGAAAGCTCCCCAAGAGGAAGGAATGAAAGATTTGAATGAAGGAAAGGTAAGCCAAATTTTCTCAAATCTGAACAAAGGAGAAGGATGAGGAGAGCTAGTATCTAAGATGATAGGGCAGTGATCGGAGCAAGGTGCTTGGTAGGCAAACTGAACCAGAAGAAGGAATTTGGATTCAAAATCCAAAGACACTAAGAATCGATCCAGCCTAGCCAACACAGGAGGGGTTCTACAATTTGACCAAGTAAATTTCCTTCCACTAAGAGGGAGATCAGAGAGATGAAGAGAAACAAAAAGATTTTTAAAGATCTCAATGTCCTTGATGGAGCCTGAACGACCACTTCTTTCGGCCAAACTGAGAGTCATATTAAAGTCCCCAACGACAGCCCGATAAGGATGAGAGGACCTGATCCTATTAAGTTCCCACCAGCAAACCTCTCTATCAGAGGAGTCGCAAGGGGCATAGACTGAGGTGACTGCAAAAGTCCAGTTGGAAGAGGAGTGGGAGAGAATGGCAGTCACAGAGAAAATATCTACAGATGAGGATGAAAAAGAAAAGATATTATCGTTCCAACCTAGGAGAACACCTCCCCTAGACTCAGAAGCATCTAATGAAATCCAAGAAGAAATAGAGCCACTCCCCAGAGACCTAAGGGTGTTGGCTCTAATGGAATTGAGTTTAGTCTCTTGTAGACCCACAAGATCGACTTTAGCTAACTTCAGACAGTTCTTTACCAATCTACGCTTAGCGGGATTGATTAGTCCCCTAACGTTCCAAGATCAACTTCATTATAAAACTTGGGGTAACAACTTAATAGATGGACAAACTCTCATGGAGGGTTAATCCCTTGACAGTCCATATTTTGGATAGCTCTCAACCCGTGAATGTCCACCGGATCTCTAATACCACAATTGACAGAGATTTCACCCAATCGGTCAAGATTAAGAGATTGAATAGGCAGAGTGGATGCAGAAGATGCAGATTTGCTCTTAGATTTACCTGAGTATTTGCTCCTTCTTATCAGGGCCAGATGCCTCTTCAAGGGGTGAATCGACAGAGAACCCCTGGCAGATTTCTTCTTGGAAGCCTTTGACTGATGCCTAGTTGACTCAAAACCCAACAGAGGATCGAAAGAGGAGGCGATATCCAAGGAATCTGAAGAGCAGATAGCATTCGCCTGATCCCCAACTAAGGGGGGATGATCTGACAATACATAGTCTAACGGAGCAATGACTGATTTTAGCTGCTCCCAGGAAGACTTAGCAATCAAAATCCTAACACCTTTAAAAAAACTTCCGCCATCTCTGTGGCTTCCTCAACTAATGAGGAGGGGGATGGGGTGGCTGGAGGGGTGGATCCCTCGGCAACCACGGGCCTCTTGCCTTTAGGATCAACAGGGAGAGGCTGAGCGACTTGCTGTACTTAATGGACTACTGCTAACAAAACTGGATGAGGAGGAGGGGCTGGAGGAGATTCGGTTGGAGAAGCCGGAAGAACACCCTCTCTACGAATGAAAGCTTCATACTTGCCTCTACAACTTTCTTGAGACGAAGAGAGGAGTTTACCAACCACCCTCTGTAGGCGTCAAAAATTACATATAGGTCCCCGAATACAGCTCAAGACAAAAGGAAAGCGATGAACGTCATTATCCGCGTCGAAGAGGATTATCAGACGCCGACAAGCGCATGAAGCGAATCGGCGAACCGTTGATGACACGACAACGAACGCCAAGTGGCCCGCACGCGTCAATCGACTCAAAGCGTACAAACGCGCCCAACAGTCAGTTAACACGCGTGCATCATTCAGCTCGCGCGCGTCAATCAGCTCACGCGCGTCAAGTCAATCCGCTCACACGCGTCAATCAGTTTGCGCACATTAATCAAATGCGCGCCCAACAATCAACTCGCGCTCGTCGGTCAACTCGCGTGTAGCGTACGAATCAACAAGACGATTAAATACACAAAAGGGTGGAAAATATAAGTCCCGGAAGAACCGAAAAACACAAGAAATCAGCGAAACCAGAAATCTCAGTGCGCCGCGCCGGACGGACCAATCCGACCCACGCCTGCGTGGGTCGGAATGATCCGACCCGCGCCGATGTGGATCGGATCCGTCCGACCCGCGCAAGCGCGGGTCAGATTTGTCCCGCGCGTGTTGTTTCGACCCCGGTTCGGTTTTTGATGGTTTTTCTTAGGATTTGGTCGTTCCTGAGCATCCAAACTGATCTGATATCATCCCCTAACATGGTTAATTAGTTATTAACTGAAGATAAGGACGAATCATTCATTCTCATACAAAAAAACCCCAATCGAAGCCTATAAATACAAGCTCGGGGGCTCATTTCAGGGGGGATTAATTATCAAGACGAGGAGGTGCTGCCGGATTGAAGAGTCAAAGGAGCATGAAGTTCAGCGAGGGTTGACAGATCTCGACGAGTTCTTCGACATAAAGAAGGAGAGTTCGAGAGATCCGAAGCCCGTTCCTGTCCGTTCCTCGAGATTAGGCTTGGTCTTAATCTCGAGAAGAGCTACTGATTTCGCTTGGTCGATTTCAGCGCTTCAAGCAAATACTTCCTTGGTGAGGTAGGAGCTCTGCTAAATTGTCATCAACCGGATCCTGATCTAAGGTGATCTATGGATATCAAAGTCCCCGTCACAGGTAAAGACACCCACGCAAGCAGAAGACCGATAAACGATCTCTGCGTTTGTTTGATGAGAATTGTATTTTTCGTTTTCATTGTGTAAAAGTCTTATAAAAAGATTATCTTTTTTTGTTTTCATTATAACGATCAAAGTTGTAATGAATACCATAATGAATACAACAATTTTTAACGCAAACAAGCTGATGACCACAGTGGGAGCCAACAGCTTCGCTGCCGGAGCTGTCGTGTCGCAACCACGGATCTGCATCCCGGTTGAAGAAGTGGTCGAATACGAGTTCGACCAACTGAAGTTCGAGGAGTATCTGTCGTTCTCCTCCTCCAGATCCTCCGCCTCTCACAAGCGAAGGAAGATCAATGCCCCTGTTACTACGGTAGCTGAACCTTACAACGCCCTTCCAACCTCCAACGAGTCCGGAACTGCAGATCTGAACTCATCCTCAATCAAGGAGTTGAGTACAGAAGGCGCACTCACATTATCGAAGAGAACTCACCAAAGGCAGCACCAACGCCTTGCTCGCCAACTCGTTAGGGCTTTGGAGTTAATTGACGGGATCCGTTACGAGGCGTATCTGAAAATTAGGCAATGCCAAGTGCCCCAACAGTGGACAAATGTTCTCTCCTCCAAATCATCAACAAGTGAATGAGTACAAGTCAAAAGGACTCATTCAACTCTTGAGGAGCGGATCAAAAAGCGCCACGTACTGCTTGCGCACGCGCGAATTCTTACGCAAGAGGCTAAAAAGTTACAGAGGGAAGAAGTGGGAAAGAAGCCATAAAAACTGCACAAAGTTTGGAGGCCAAAGTATAAGACGACGGCCGAAAAGATCGAAAAACGCGAGTAGCTCAAAAATCCGACCCGTCGGCGCGCGGGTCACTCGAATCCGACCCGCCAATTTGCAGGTCACTCGAATCCGACCCGTCAATTCGCGGGTCACTCGAATCCGACCCGCCAATTCGCAGGTCACCCAGAGCCGACCCGCCAATTCGTAGGTTACTCGAATCCGACCCGCCAATTCGTAGGTCACCCAGAGCCGACCCGCCAATTCGTAGGTCACTCGAATACGACCCGCCAATTCGCAGGTCACCCAGAGCTGACCCGCCAATTCGCAGGTCACTCTAATCCGACCCGCCAATTCACAGGTCACCTAGATCCGACCCGCCAATTCGTAGATCACCCAAACCCGACCCTCCAAGCCGTGGGTCACCCAGATCCGATTCTCCACTTTGCGGGTTGCTCAAATCTGACCCTCCAACCCGCAGGTCGCCCAAGTCTGACCCGCTCCAGGGTCAAAACAGAAGATTTTCTGCACCTGTTTCGTTGATCCCTTCGAGTTCCGCACCTCTGGTGGAGCCCCGCAACAACACGGATTTGTCCCGATTCAATGTGAGGATAGTCGATCGCCTGGGTCCTTTGGACGAGGATCGAGGCAAAGTTCTGATCGAAGAACGCTTGGGTCCGGTGACTGAACCCCGAACGACTCGTCGAGCTGGGGGTCGCACATGCCCTTGCAACAAATTCAAGCCTTCGTATAAAGGGAAAACTCCAGTTTCCACCCACCTGGGGGTGTGTATTAAAGTCCAAGAGCCCGTCAAGAGTTCACGCTTACAAATGCGTGACTCTAAACGCGTGACTCTTGAGAATGCCAGCAAGGAGTTGCATACTCAGAAGAAAACGCGTAAGATAAACGAACGCGTTATATCTGAGGATTCATGTAAATAGCTGATAGATTGCTCTGACGGCAACGTCGATGAGTTGTACTATCGGGCTGGGGTTACGAACAAGTCTCGGAAGAGAAGTACCCGAGAATCGAAGTCTCACTGCACGTGCGCTAAGATTATCAGGGTAGTCTTATCAGCGTGTAGCTGCCCTAAGACCGCTCCGCAGAGGGTCTCGATATTTGAGAGGATCTCTAACGGAGCGACTAAGTCCAAGCCAAGACGTTTCCGTAAGAAACAATCGGCCGTTCAAGGTGACAAACTTCCAGAAGTCACGATAAATATGGTTGACAAGGAAAAATCGACTCGATCTTCTAATTCTGATCAGCTCAAATCTCATCGTCTAACCCGGTTGCGATCGGGAACCATTAGACAAAGAGATTACCAGCGAATGTAGAGGTGATTATCCTTGGATGATGAAGCATCAGATGCTAACTCTACAGCCGCTTCTGACAATACAGTCTCCAGCCTAGGTCAATCCCGCGAAGTGTTTATGATTAATACTGATGAAGTAGCCAAAATGGTTGAGGATGCCTTGGCCAAGCAAAAATAGAACTTCAAGTTCGAAATGAAAACAGCTATGCGGCGGATGAGGGAAGAACAAGACCAACAAATCCGAGCTTTGTCGAATCAAATTGGTGAATCCAGCCGTCGCAACACTGCTAACCAAGCAGGTAGCGATTCAGATGTGGATGAACGCCTCAATGCTGAGAACCCTCCCGTTGATCAGAACACTGGGGGTAGTCCCACTGAAGATAATAACACTGGGGGTAGTCTTGCCAATGATGACAACACCGGGGTGTTGAAGCGCAAACAAGAAGATGATCTCCTCCACTTGTGAAAACCAAAAACAGCTTTAAACCAAACTCAAACCAACCACAAACCCTTGTTAAAAACTTTCTCAAACTTGTTTAAAACACTCCCATGGTTTTTAAAATAGAAGGGGGTTTAGGGGTTTATATAGGAAGAGAAACCAACAGCCAAAACAACAAACAAAACAACAAAAATCCTAAAAAAACAGGAACTAGATTCTGTACCCAATATGACCGTTGGGAGTTCGGCGGTCGACCGAAAATATTCACGGTCGACCGCGAACCAGATCTCACACTGAGAAAACAAGCAGGAACTTCGTCGGTCGACCGGTGCGGTTGACCGATGGAAATTTCGAGCTCTCGGTCGACCGCGACGGTCGACTGACAAACTCTCTGCTGCCCACTGACTAAAGAACATAGGTGCGGTCGACCGGTGCGGTCGACCGGTGCGGTCGACCGACAACTGATATATGAAAATCCAGTTTCTGAAAACTGTTTGCTGATTTTAAAACACTGTTTAAAAATATCAAATAAATTTCAAAAAATATAAAACTTTGGGGAATGATTGTAGACATGATAATAAACATGCTACAATGATTTTGACATAGTCCAAAACACGAAAATGTAAACTATCATCATTTTACAAAATAGTCCAAAACATGAAAATGTAAACATATGAATTTTGACATTTAGGCTAAACCATGTTTTGAAACTTTGCACAATGATTTTGTAGACTTGAAGAAAGATGTAAACTATTGTTATGAAGTCTATAAATAATGAATGTAGTATTTTATCAAAATACATATATAATGCACTAAAACATGATTTCGTTGAACTAACTAAAATTGATATAGATGAAATCATATATATGCATATAAGTATGAAACAAAAATATGTTTTCTAATTATATTCAATTGTTTCATAGTAAAACATGAAAACTATCAAACCAAAACATATATGTATATATATAACTATATATATGCATAGAAACCAAAACTTATGTATATATATATAACTATATATATATACGAAGAAACCAATAAATGTGTGTGTATAGATATTAAGCTTAACGTACTTAACACACATAATATAAATCCTAAACTACATTACCCAAGCTTGATCTTGATCTTCATTGTAGCTCAACTTGGTACACATGCGGATGAAGCTTGAACTTGATCTTTAACTTGAATTGCAAAGCTTCAACCCGACATTCCGCCAACCTCCATTTGATGTGATCGTGTAGGCTCAATCCATCCAACCTCCAACTCGTTGTTTGTCTACAATGAATAGATAACACAAGCACTAGACAAACAACATTAGTTGTAAATTGTATGTTAAACATCATCAAAACAAGAAGGCCAACACGGGGGTGGCCCCGTTGTTCCTCTCACAAATCGTCTGAAGCATGATACAGACGAGGACGAAAAGATTAAGGATCTCGAGAGAAAAGTTAACGCTTTGATGTTTGATCGAGAGATAAAAAGGATCGGCATTCCATATCCTTACCCAAGAGAGTGGGATTCGATCCCGTATCCGACGAAGTTCAACCTGATTAACTTCACGCCATTCGATGGGAAGGGCTTGCCCACTCAGCATCTGATCTACTTCAAGTCTCACTTGGAAGCGATCTCTGTAAATAAAGCCTTGATGGTTCGGTCATTCGTTGGCACCCTTCGCGGGCCCACCTTCAATTGGTACCGCCGTCTTAAGTCTGGAAGCATCAACAGCTGGAACGACTTGGTGAATCTGTTCCTCTCTCATTTCTTTGATGATGATGCTGAGGTGTCAATCAGAACACTCTTCGATGAGAAACAAGAAGACGAAGAGACGGTCGACGACTTCGTCAAGCGCTTCCGGAATAAGGCAATGAACTACCGAGATCCAATCACAGAGGACTTCATCCTCTAAACATGTCATAACAACCTATCTATTGAGATATTAGAAGTTATGGGAGTCGTGCTGTCTAACACATGGAAAGAATTGAAGATGCGGGGAGAGCAGGCCGAATGCTTCCTCAGAAGGAAACGGGCCGAGAGAAGCCAACCGATGGCTAATCCTCCGAACTCAAGCTTCGTCTCCCGTGGCAGAGGGAAAACACCTGCAGCAGCTATTGACGCTAATCAGACGTCACAACAGTAACCTCGGAGACAGCGAAACACTTCGGATTCGAGACTCCAAAAAGAGTACTCTTTCAAGGACGAATATGTTCTAGCCATCTTCGAATCCCTCCTTGAAAACAACAAGATCAAGCTACCACCTATCACAAATCAGGAGGAAGCTGACAATACTACGGATCCAAAATACTGTGTGTACCACAGGAGGGTTCTTCACCCCACTAAGGATTGCTTCGCTCTTAAGAATAGCATCCAAACCTTGGTTGAAGCCGGCGTCATAACACTGGGATAAGCTGAATGAGAATGGCGACACTCCGACAAGTATACGAGTATAAACTGCTTCTTAATGCTCCAATAGGTATATGAGTCTAAACTGTTTCCCACTCTTGACGAGAAGTTCCTGGAGAATTTTTATACGTAATATTCTTAAGGATAACCCAGTCATGTAACTGAGTATAATGTCAGACCCAGTTCCGCAAAGGAAGCTGGGGGTGGATGATTATTATAATGGGAAGTTCCCGAAAGAATCCTATATGTAATTTTCTTAGGGATAACCCAATCATTACAAACAAAGTGATAAATACTAAACCCCCACTGTGATTTCTGAACACTCTTTTGTGGACGACTCACAGTCTTCCACCCCAAAACCCCCACCGATCAAACTAATTGATGGTGGGACCATCAAAATTCCTTTCGGTTAAATCCGCTCAAACTTTCACTGTATCTGTGTACTTAACATCTTCAATGTTAGAGTCCGGACATGGTGCTCGGAATTTTAATGTCTTAATCCTTGACGAATTATCAAACCCCTTCGTGTTAAGTTCTTATCACTTGACACCAAGAATCCCCATTGAGTAATCGGTACGAGTCAACACTCCCACTAAGATTTGTACTCCCACTCCTATTATCTACCTCGTCAAACCTTCTTACAGTTAGGACCACAGCCAAAATCTCATCTCGATTCCTCTAATGAACAAGAGGCCCACAAATCGAGCGATCAAACCTTCCTACAGTTAGGATCGTCTCAAACCTCTCACTCGGTCAAACCTTCCTACAGTTAGGGTCAAAACCAAAATCCCCTTTAGATTCCTCCAATGAACGAGAGGTCTACTTTCAAATTAAGTGATCAAACCTTCCTACAGTTAGGATCACCTCAAACTCCCGTTTGGTCAAACCTTCCTACAGTTAGGGCCAAAATTATAATTCACTCTCGATAAATGAGAAACCTACCTTTTAGTTCGATAATCAAACCTTCCGACAGTTAGGATTATTCAAATCTTTTTGATTCTCGGAGTGGAGATCCCACTCTTAGTTTTACCTTACCGAATTCTTAAAGTGGAGATCTCACTTTGAGTTTTTTGTGACTGGAGATAGAATATAAAATTCTTTCTCTTCAGCTTTGGGAGATAGAATATAAAATTCTCCCTCTCCCGCATCGGGGTCGTCTTTGCCCCAGGAGAAGACACCACTTTTTTTCAAACTCTTAAAATCCGTGCTTCACACGTACGGGGAATTTTATCCCGAATCTTGAGTAGGGATAAGTCAACGTCTAACACGTGTTGTCAGTTAGTTCTTAACCGTAGAAAAAGAATAAAAGTCCACATATTCAATATTGTGGCAGGTTGTTATTAATAACACCATAATCCGTGCCTTACACGCGTGAGGAATTTTATTTTGAATCCTGAGTAGAGATAAGTCAACGCCTAACACGCGTTGCCGGTTAGTTCTTAACCGTAAAAAAAGAATAAAAGCCCACATATTCAATATTGTGGCAGGTTGTTATTAATAATACCAAAATCCGTGCTTCACACGTACGGAAAATTTTATCCCGAATCCTGAGTAGGGATAAGTCAACGCCTAACACCCGTTGCCGGTTAGTTCTTAACCGTAAAAAAAGAATAAAAGCTCACATATTCAATATTATGGTAGGTTATTATTAATAACACCATAATCTGTGCCTTACACGCATGGGGAATTTTATTCCGAATCCTGAGTAGGGATAAGTCAACGCCTAACACGTGTTGCCGGTTAGTTCTTAATCATAAAAAAAAGAACAAAAACCCACATATTCAATATTATGACAGGTTGTTATTAATAACACCATAATCCATGCCTTACATGCGCGGTGAATTTTATTCCGAATCCTGAGTAGAGATAAGTCAACTCCTAACACGTGTTGCCGGTTAGTTCTTAACCGTAAAAAAAGAACAAAAGCACACATATTCAATATTATGGCAGATTGTTATTAATAACACCAAAATCCGTGCCTTACAAGCACGGGGAACTTTATCTCGACTCCTAAACAGGGATAAGTCAATGCCTAACACGTGTTGCCGGTTAGTTCTTAACCGTAAAAAGAGCAAAAGCCCACATATTCGACATTGTGGCAGGTCGTTATTAATAACACCATAATCCGTGCCTTACACACGCGGAGAATTTTATCCCGAATCCTGAGCAGGAATAAGTCAATGCCTAACACGCGTTGCTGGTTAGTTCTTAACCATAAAAAGAACAAAAGCCCACATATTCGACATTATGGCAGGTCATTATTAGTAACACCATAATCTGTGCCTTACACGCGCGGGGAATTTTATCCCGAATCCTAAGCAGGGATAAGTCAATGCCTAACACGCGTTGCCGGTTAGTTCTTAACCGTAAAAAGAACAAAAGCCCATATATTTAACATTATGGCAGGTTGTTATTAATAACACCATAATCTGTGCCTTACACGCACGGGGAATTTTATCCCAAATCCTAAGTAGAGATAAGTCTGCGTCTGACACGCGTTGCCAAGTAGTCTATTCCCGTAAGAAAGACGAAGTCTACGTATTCAATATCGTAGCATTAAGCGAGTTAACTCTTTTAGCACAACGTCACATGTGGAACGGACTTAAACAATCCACATGCAAGCCCGATTCAAACGGTAATCGGTAAAGGCACGTCAAATCCGTTGATGGCTGAGGATTTACCAAAAATCCTAAGTCTACGTCTAATACACATGGCTATTTGGTCTTTTCACAGGAGAAAGACGAAGTCTACGTATTTAATATCGTAGCACTAAAAGAGTTAACTCTTTTAGCACAACGTTACATGCGGAACGGACTTAAACAATTAGCCCGACTCAAACGGTAGTCGGTAAAGGCCTATCAAACCCGTTAATGGCTGAGAATTTACCAAAAATTCTATAAATACGAGTCATTGACGCATCAGCTTCATTAGTTGGTCTCGTGACTTGAGCATCCAACAACTTCGGGATAAGATCCATACATGCAGATGAATCAGCTTTAATAGTTGGTCCTGCAGCTAAACATTTAGGACCGTCACGCTCCAACGCCTTAAGAGCTTAAACTGTGTAGATTCCAGCAAACGTACGAGTATAAACTATGTTAACGTCGGTCAACACGTTATAACTAAAGTCAACGCTGGACAACGCGTTACAGTGAAGGTCGATGCTGGTCGACACATCAACAATTTTGCCAAAATAAGGCAAAGGATGATTCCAGGGAGTTCAATTGCACTCAGACATGAATTTCTAATGAAGATGATCAGTTCAAAGTCAACTCAATGATAAGAGCTAAATTCATAAACTTACACATCAACTTCAATCCAAGATTTCGACAACGATCAGACGATAAATGCAGCATCGAAAGAACTTCATTTATTCGACAAAACAATGAATAGACTGAAGGATGAAGGAGTCAAGAATTGAAGCAGTTCACAGGTCCCTCTACGAGATTGAGGAAAAGGCCTATTTTATCCAAAGCATTCCAGACTCTCCTATAAAAGAACGAGTCTGAAATTTTTTGGAGGGGGTATCTGTAGGCGTCAAAAGATTACCTATAAGTCCCCAAATACAGTTCAAGATAAAAAGAAAACGATGAACGTCATTATCCGAGTCGAAGAGGATTATCCGACGCCGACAAGCGCATGAAGCGAATCGACGAACCGTTGATGACATGACAACGAACGCCAAGTGGCCTGCGCGCGTCAATCAACTCAAAGCGTACAAACGCGCCCAACAGTCAGTTAACACCCGCGCATCATTTAGCTCGCGCGTGTCAATCAGCTCACGCGTGTCAAGTCAATCCGCTCGCACGCGTCAATCAGTTCGCGCGTATCAATCAAACGCTCGCCCAACAATTAACTCGCGCTTATCGGTCAACTTGCGCGTAGCGTACGAATTAACAAGACGATCAAATACGCAAAACGGTGGAAAATACAAGTCCCGGAAGAACCGAAAAACATAAGAAATCAGCGAAACCAGAAATCCCAGCATGCCACACAGGACGGACTAATCTGACCCGTGCCCGCGCGGGTCGGAATGATCCGACCCGTGTCGGCGCAGGTCGGATCCGTCCGACCCGCGCCGGCGCGGGTCGGATTTGTCCCGCGCGTGCTGTTTCGACCCCGGTTCGGTTTTTGATAGTTTTTCTTAGGATTTGGTCGTTCCTGAGCATCAAAACTGATCTAATATCATCCCCTAATATGGTTAATTAGTTATTAACTGAAGATAAGGACGAATCATTCATTCTCATCCAAAAAAACCCCCAACCGAAGCCTATAAATACGAGCTCGGGGGCTCATTTTAGGGGGGTTAATTATCAAGACGAGGAGGTACTGTCGGATTGAAGAGTCAAAGGAGCACGAATTTCAGCGAGGGTTGACAGATCTCGACGAGTTCTTCGGCATAAAGAAGGAGAGTTCGAGAGATCCGAAGCTCGTTCCCGTCCGTTCCTCGAGATTAGGTTTTGTCTTAATCTCGAGAAGAGCTACTGATTTCACTTGGTCGATTTTAGCGCTTCAAGCAAATACTTTCTTGGTGAGGTAGGAGCTCTGCCAAATTTTCATCAACCGGATCCAGATCTAAGGCGGTCCACGTATATCAAAGTCCCCGGCACAGGCAAAGACACCCACGCAAGCAGAAGACCGATAAACGATCTCTGCGTTTGTTTGACGAGAATTGTATTTTTCGTTTTCATTGTGTAAAAGTCTTATAAAAAGACTATATTTTTTTGTTTTCATTGTAACGATCAAGTTGTAATGAATACCACAATGAATACAATAATTTTTGACGCAAACACCCTCGAACTAACTGATCCTTCCATGATATGGATGTTATCTGGAGATGCATACCTAAAGATGACTGCTTGAGGGATTTCTGACAGCTCTCTAACAAAAAGCATCACTTTGCAATCTTTGGCCTCCCTCTTGAACATGATGTCATTATACATAGTGATAACCTCTCCAACTTCGCCCAACATAGATGATAGAAACTCAGAGTCCCATAGATGGATGGGAAGGCCGAGGATTTCAACCCTGATGTAAACAAACTTAGGCAAGGATTTAAGCCCTGTAAGTTCTGACCAGGGGGAGAAGATGCCTCCGAAATTGCCCATACTGAAGAAGGATTTAGAGCATGCATAATCCATAGTTCTTGCATCTGGAAACTGGATGAAATCGGAAGAAGGGGAGGACTTTCTAACAACAGTGTGTTAGCCTTCTTGTTTTGATGATATTTAACAAACAATTTACCACTAATATTATTTGTCTAGTATTTGTGTTTTCTAGGCAAACAATATGTTAGAGGATGGATGGAATAGAGCTTCAACGATCATATCCAAAGAAGGTTGGCGGAATATCGGTGAAGCTTATGCAATTCAAGTTCAAGATCCAAGTTCAGCTTCATCTGCAAGTGTACCAAGTCAATCTTAATTGAAGATCAAGATTGCTTGGGTAATGTAGTTTAGGATTTATATTATGTGTGTTAAGTATGCTAAGCTCAATATCTATACACACACATTTATTGGTTTCTATATATATATATATATATATATATATATATATACACATAAGTTTTAGTTTCTATGCATATATATAGTTATATATATACATACATGTGTTTTGGGTTTTTATGTTTATATATATGAAATTACATATTTCATACTCTATTGTGTTTTGGTATTTATTGCATAGAATATGCAATTTTGTGAAACTATTGTATTCTTAGTTTTTGGACTTAACAATAATCATATACATATTTTATTAAGTCTATATAATCATTGTGCAAAGTTTCAAATCATGGTTTAGCCAAAATGTCAAAATTCACATATTTACATTTTCATGTTTTGGACTATTTTTGTAAAATGATGATTTTTCACAAATGGGAAATGCAATTTGGAAAATTCTTTTTATAACATGTTCATTTACATGTTTATATACATTTCCCAAAGTTTCATAATTTTTGGACTTCATTTGTTATTTTTAACAATTTTCCAAAAGTCAAAAAAATCTGTTTTCAAACCTGTTTTCTGTAGTGTCAGTTCACGGTCGACCGTCACAGTCGACCTCCAAGAGTTTAGAACTCAGAACAGCTTTAGTTGGCTCGCGATCGACTATGACGGTTGACCGTAGCGAGTCCAGAGAGTTTCGCGGTCGACCGCCGCGGTCGACCGTCGATTGTCCAGAGCCCAGATTTGATTTCTTTGTTGCTCGCGATCGACCGCCGCGGTCGATCGCCGATATGACCGTTGGACTCCAACGGCTATTTTCTGAGCTATTTTTCTGGGGCTGTTTTTGTCATTTGCTTAGGGTTTTTTGGCTGAGATTTTGAGTGGGTATAAATACCCTATTGCTGTTCTCTTTCAAGTAACTTAAGAAATGTTTTAAACAAGTTTAAAGAGTTTTAAATAAGGGTTTAAGTGTGTTTTTAGTGTTTGTTTGGTTTGAAGATTGTTTTCACAAGTGGAGGAGATCATCTTCTTGTTTGGGCTCCAATCTCCATCTCTCCATCTTGTCATCTATTGAAGAAGTTTTCTAAACTCTATCTAGCTTTACATTTGCTTAGTTATTTGATTATCATTCTTTAAAGCTAGTTTTTATGTTGAGTTTAATTTTGATTTTACTCATTGTTACACACACCCACTTGAGCTTATTGTATGTGCATACATAGTATATTAGGGTTGTGAGAGATTGTAACATTGAGTTGTGCTTAATTGAGTTCTCCCCTTATATGAGAGAACAAATCATTTATTGTTACATTGTGAGATTGTAAGGTTTTCGGTGAGCTAGAAAACCGAGTGTGTTGTGAAAGTTTTCGGTGAACTAGAAAACCGAGTGTGAGGAGTGAACGTTGTTCGGTGAGCGTTGAAAACCGACACTGTGATGTGTAAACGTTATTCGGGTGAGCGTATAAAACCCGGTTGTGATAGTGGATTTCTCCCCGGGAGAGGGGAGCGGAGACGTAGGACGGAAGGTCCGAACTCCGTGATCATATCGTGTGTTTGAGTTTGCTTTGACGTACTTTATCTTATGTTTATATTTCTTGTCGCCATTGTCCATAGCTCATTATTTATATGATCCACTATCTAGTTCATATTGTTTACTCCTTGTGATAGTTTCATATCCTTGCATATATCATATATTGCTTATATCTCTTTGCTAGGATATATCTTGTTGTTCATATTGCTTATCCTAGCTCATATATATTGCTGTATTTCATACTTGCTAGGATAACTTGTTAATTAATTTTAATTAGCATTTAAATCAGATTAGATTAGTATAAGACCCTAATCACCCCCCCTCTAGGGTCTAACACAGTGTTCCACTTGACTACTTTAAGGTGAAACTCAAGATTTTCAATAAGCTCCTCATAGGAGGGATTACCCACTTGGATCTGAAAGAAAGCATAGAAGATGAGATCGTTCATGCTACTGACCATGGACTCAGGAAGAGGGACATTTGGAATAAAAAGGGGCGGGGGGCAAAGGAAGAATTTTTGACAAATGAGGGGTTAATGCTCAGGATAATGGTCCGATTACGGTTTGCACAACACAAGGAGGCGTGCCGTACCAAGTTGAAAGCAAAGCATTTAAAATCCCCTTAAGAACAATTTTTAGCCATGTGGTCCCTGTTACCACAGAAGAAACACTTGAATGTTTTTGGATGGGGATGTTTTGAAGGGAAGAACTAGCACTTCTCGACCTTTTTGGTTTTCTCTTGTAGGAAACCTTGGTCCACACTTCCTCGGGAGTAGGAAGAATACCTTTGGAGGAGGGGGCAAGCAGAGGCTTAGATCTCTTGAGTAAGTCGGCAAATGAGGGTTTTTTGGAGGGGAGGTGGTGAAAAGATGGCTAGAACGAAAAGGAAGGGTTAGGGTTAGGGTTAGGTTTTTGAGGGTGAGAAAAAGGGGGGAAAACTGACGCAGATTAGGAAAGAGGGATGGAGGAAGAGGGAGAGGCAAAAGAGGGAGGAGTGACGGTGATTTTATCATTGATAAAGGATATAATGCGCCGTCTTAGGACTTGGATCGCCGCCTGATGTGACTTCACCCCTTGACGCCTGTTGAGTCTCCTACTCTCTCTGTTCCCCCGCTCCATCACTTATTTTCTATTGCTACGTGACTCTTTTTTACCTTGAGAAGGTCTATTTGTGAAAATACAGTTGTTTTTCTTTCTCCAATGATAAACGAATCGAAAGAGTCTTAGTCAAGAGTTTATCTATAATAGTATAACTACAGTAGGTCTATTTGTTAGTACAGAGAGTCTATTTGCAATCAATCTTTTCTCATTACATTGAGTTAATGTAGGTCTTCTTTTTTTCATTACAGAGAATCTATTTGTTAGTACAGAGAGTCTATTTGCAATCAATCTTTTCTCATTACTTTGAGTTAATGTAGTTCTTTTTTTTTCATTTTGATTACCTTGTTTTCGTACTGCAATTTTAACCTTGGATTGAGAGGTCTACGCATTAGTTTATAACTTGCATTTTAGAGAGGGAGTAGGAACATGATTTTTAAACTTTGATGAGATTTGACATATTAAAAAACTAAGCATAACTAACTTACTTAACCCTTCTTCAATTGCCAAACACAAAATCTTTTATCTTAACTATTCTATTCAAAACACCTTATAATCGATAAACTAAGTTAACCGTTCTCCTAACCCCTTCCCAAATGGAACCTAAAGTTTTTCTAGGATTTTGAATTTGCGGGAGCGATAGTGTGATAATTTCAATGTAAAGAAAGGAGGGTTAAGAGCTGGGTTTCTGCGCTTTGGGCTTTTGAGTTGATCTTCGGAAGTATTTGTGGGTTAATGTCAATGGCCCAGTCCTAAATGTCTTTTTCTCAAATATAGAATTTATTTTCAGATGAAATCTCACTGCTATACATTTCAATGAGCACTAAATTAAAATTTTCTATCCTCATTGACAAACAAAATAAAAATGTTAAGTTAAAAGCTTTTTTAAACATTTTTTAGAGTAGAAGAAGATTTTGTAAACATATGAATTGCATCTTAAGAAGAAGGACTTTAGGTTTAACGAGCAAAATTGACCCACATCATATTGCGGCATTAGTTTGAGCATATATTGATCTAAAAATACATCGTACCTCTGACCACTTAGAAAAAAATAGCATATTGTACCAAAATATAGCAACATACATTACATATCAAACTGCTCAATTACAAAGTGAGTTTAAAACTATTTTGATTAAGGGGTTTTTGCTTTTAGGTCCAATTGTTTACTCCCATTTATTTTTAAACCCAAGTACTATTAATTGTATCTTTAAGCCCAACTCTTTTTTTATATTTATCTTTAAACCCAATATCCAAAATACAATACTTTCAACACTTGTATTTATACAGAATTAAGTAAAAACCCCAAAATACCCCTTTCATTGACAAATATAAACCAGTTTCTCTCTCATCATTTTCCCCTTTCTCTCTCAGCCCTAAATTCCAAAAACGACCACGAATTGCCGCCGTGTCGCCCGTCACCCACCGCCGTCGTGTCGCCCGTCGCCCACCGCTGCCGTGTCGACCACGAACTGTCGTTGCCGTCGACCACGAACTGCTGTCACCCGTCCCAGTCATCGTCACCGTCGAAACAGATCTCACTCGTCCCAGTCATCGCCAGCCGTCGTCGACCTCGCCGTTGCTCCGACGCCCGTCTCAGTCATCAGCCGCTACTCCATCACGAAAATCAATTATATGAAGCATTTACATAATGAATATTTCAGGATTCGATCAGGGTCAATTTTTGTTATAGAATGATTTTATGGGAATTGTTTGTTGAATGGGTTACTAGATGTTCCATTTCGAAAGCTTTATGAATTGAAATATGTTTTTTTCCTTTTTTTTTAGATTCGAGTTGTTCTGCGCTTGGCAATAGGGCAGAATTAAATCTCAAGTATGAAAACGTCCTACTTTCTATGGGATTTGCTCACGGTCAACTTTGAAGAGGGATGCTGTGAAGGGTTATCATAATGGAAATTGTCATTCTACGTTCTATGGAAAGGCGCATGCGCCCCCCTGTATTCAACTCATAAAAATTGCACCTAAGATCATGGCATATTGTAGAACTTCCACCTCATTATAGTCGTTGATGAAATACTGAGCGTTCAAATCATCTTCAAAAAGGTACAAGAAACTGGATGGAGCTTTCTTGGCATAGATCATTGTTACATTTCAAAACCATATTTTTGTGTATAAATATATGGTTGGAAATTGATTTGTAAAGTATTTGTATGAATATATGTTTGTCGGTATGAATATATGTTTGTTAGTATGAAACCTGTGAGACTGCTGTTGGAATTGGTTATATGTAAAGCCTAGTTGAAACATTGTAACTATGTATCAAAATTTCAATTAATGAAGAAAATAGTTTGGGTTATTTTGATAATGATGATTATCGATGAGAGTGGCGTTGATTTATTGTATTTCTATTACTTATTCTTAGTTTCTTGATTATGAGTGTTATCATTTTTTAGAGTTGCTGGAAGTACTACCCCAATAAAAAAGGAAAAAGAAAAAGGAAAAAAGCTAGGCAAATGAAGGAAATACACGCATGTAAGGTGTTTGATAATTTGTCACAACGAGACAATATACCTAATGCATTTCTAACTAAACTCAAGTTGGCAAAAGCATGATGCCATGAAGTGTTCCACAAATTGCCACAACAACGCCTGCAAATAACTTGTACATCATTTTCTCGACGCAATGTAAACTACATCTCAAATTGGTAATCATATAATTAAATGCAATCGTAATTGATCTCTATTTGGTAAAAGCATGTTGAACGTGAAGCGTCTCACAAAATGCCTCAACTGAACATAGATAACATCCCAAATCGCTTACAAGCATCAACCGTATAAACATAGGTTAACGTGCTATACTTACTCCATAACGTGCTATACTTACTTCATAACG
>BQKN01062307.1:0-10305 GCA_022839385.1 Asparagus kiusianus
GCCGAGCTTATCATCCCAATCTCGCTTGTTATTCTTCACAAGCTTTGACAAGAGCTTTATGATAGTCTTGTTGAAGGCTTCAGCTAATCCGTTTGCTGTTGGATTATAAGCTGTTGACGAGATGTCCTGAATTTTGAACTTTTCGCAGAACCTTATGAAGGCGTTGCTGATAAATTGAGGACCGTTGTCATGTATGATTCGTCTTGGAATACCATGCCGGTAGATGATATGGTGCTTGATGAATGCAATGACGTTGCTCGTCTTGACTTCCCTGAGTGGAACTGCTTCAGCCCATTTGGAGAAGTAATCAGTGATCGCCAGGATGAACCGGTCACCTTTGACTGATGGGGGGTTTATAGGACCAACAATGTCCATTCCCCAAGTCTCGAACGGCCATGACGTAACCGAAGGATGTAGATGTTCCGGAGGTTGGTGCATGTAATTCGCGTGTACTTGACACGCGTGACACTTCCGGGCGTATACGATTGCCTCATGCATCATGGAGGGCCAAAAGTATCCCATTCTCCTGATACGATCATAGAGCTTGGGACCAGGTTGGTGCGCGCCGCACTCTCCTTCGTGCGCCTCCTTAAGCACTTCTTCAGCTTCTTTGGTTGATAGGCAACGTGCCAGCATGCCATCATACCCCCTGCGGTATAGCGTTCGATTCTCCGTATTATAGTAGAATCTTGGAGCTCTTCGCCTGATCGACTCTCTCTCCTTCACGTCTTCTGGCAAGATCCCATGTAGGACGTAGTCGATGATGGGGAAGCGCCAATCCCGGGGCTCGAACCCAGCCTGAGTTGTGTGCACTTCTTGAATCTCTTCTTCCTTATCGTCTTCATCGTGAAGCGGCACTAAGAGTTGGTGAGTTCTTACCGTGACAAATTGTTCTGTCCCGGGTGGCTGTGCCAGAGAAACAGCTAGAGCTGCTAACGCATCTGCGTAGGTGTTCTGCAACCGCGGAACGTGCTCGATGAAGAACCCTTCAAATGATTCCGCTAGCTCCACCGCCATCTTGTGGTATGGTAGCAAATCCTGACTTCGGACTTCATACTCCCCTTGAACTTGTTTGACGATCAGTTGAGAATCACCGAAGGCTTCGAGATACTCAACCGCCAGCTCTTTGGCGAAGTTGAGTCCTATAATCAGTGCGTTATACTCTGCCACATTATTCGAGCATGGCTCGGTCAATGAATAGGCTTGAGGCATCACATGTTTTCCCGGAGAAACTAAAACAACTCCAACTCCGGAGGAGACCTTAGAACACCCAGGAGCACTTGTGACATTAGCCGCTCGTGAAGCGCCGTCGAAGTACAAACGCCAAACTTGCTGATGCGAAGTTGCGTTGACTTCGTGGGTTTCATCAGGTAAATCGTCGTATATCTCGGCGGCGTCCGTAGTTGGATTAGCTGCCAAGAGATCACAGATGGCCTGTCCTTTTACTGACTTCTGCTGTTTGAAGTGCAGATCGTATTGGGACAAGAGTAAAGCCCACTTCGCTAATCGCCAGCTCATGGAAGCCGGTTGAGTCATGAACACTCGGACCGGGTTAACTTTGGAGATGACGTAGATGGTTTGTCCAACCAAGTAATGCCGCATCTTCTGGATGGCGAACACTAAGGCTAGGCATTCTCTCTCAATTATGGGATATTGAGATTCCGCGCCCACCATAGTTCGGCTTAAATAATATACTGCTTGCTCGTGACCGTTATCGTCATCTTGTGCAAGCAATGCACTTAATGAGTGGCTCGTCGCCTTGACATAAATCAAGAACGGTTTGCCCGATTTCGGTGCAACGAGTACAGGAGGTTTCGAGAGATATTCTTTGATACTCTCGAATGCCTTTTGACAAGCATCGTCCCATACGAATGACACGCCCTTCTTTGTGAGCCTGGAGAACGGTTGGCATTTTCCCGAAAGGTTCGAGATGAACCGACGGATATACGCCAATCGCCCTTGCAGTCCTCTGAGCTCCTTGAGGTTCCTCGGAGGTTGCAATTCATTGATCGCCTTTACTTTATCCGGGTCAATGTGAATACCTTTGGTGGTGACGACGAATCCCAGGAATTTGCCACTGGACATCCCGAGGAAAGACTTGGTAGGGTTCATCTTCAACTGATGGGCCCGCATCAAGTCGAACATGGTTTTCAAGTCTTTGATGTGATCATTTTTATCACGACTTTTCACGACCAAATCGTCCACGTAGCATTCGACGGTCTTTCGGAGATGCTCTTGAAAGATCTTCGACATAGCTCGCTGATATGTAGCACCTGCATTCTTCAAGCCGAAGGGCATGACTGTGTAGCAGAATACGCCGAGAGGCGTTCTGAATGCAGTGTGCTTCTCATCGTCTGGATGCATCTTTATCTGGTTATAACCAGAGAAACCATCCATGAAGGACATCCTCTCGAACCCACACGTATTGTCAATGATAACATCCGTGATGGGGAGAGGAAAATCATCTTTTGGACAAGCAGCATTGAGGTCTCTGAAGTCGATGCATATTCGGATCTTCCCGTTCTTCTTAAGGACCGGGACGATATTGGTGAGCCATTCAGGATGTTGCTCCTCTCGGATAAATCCCGAATCAACGAGCTTTTTGACTTCAGCTTCGATTGCTTCCATCATTTGCGGACGAAACCGTCGTTGTTGCTGTTTGACTGGTTTGACCTCCGGCTTAATGTTGAGACGATGCACTGCTACATTTGGATCGAGCCCTGGCATGTCTTCATAATTCCAGGAGAATACATCGATGTACTCCCGGATAAGAGAAATCAACTCCTCCTTCTCCTCAGATAGGAGGCTGTCGCTAATGAATATCGGCTTTGGATTTTCTTCAGTTCCCATATTCACCTGGACAACTTGGTCTTCGGTAGGAGGTTCTCTCTGCTCGAACCGATCGCCGTACTGCATGTTTAAGTGATGAATCCACGGGTCTTCCCATGTCGGCATCTCATCATCTTCCTCTATTATTGTTGGATCGACCGTAGCCATGTTTGACATCAACTTTTTGAACATGTCGCCAAGACTAGCGTCGGAATCCCAAGCTGAAGAGTCCGAAGAATATCCATTTCTAGCCTTGTTGGCAATCTCATCAATGACTTGCCAATAACATTCGTCATCTGAGGAGACATAGCCTAAGCCTCTTTTGTGACGGTAATAGTCATCGGGCTTCCCCTTCGGTACATAGGCCATTCGAGGTGGGACTCGCGGACCTCGACCAAAGAAGAGACCCTCTCCGAGCTTGAAGTCATATCCTTGCTTTTCCATCATGTTGCGCGCTTTCGCATCGTATTTGGATAGATGACGGGCTGGCTTATCATCGTCGTCTTCCTCTTCCATGAAGTGGTCGGGTATCGGAGATGCTCTTCCTTTGCCGTAGACGACCTCCTTTCCACCCTCAATCCCTGCGGGGATGATAAGCGTTGTTCCGCAAGGGTCGTGTACCTGCTTCTTCATCAAACAAAATGATTGAAGAGGCATAAACAAATCAGGGTTAGCATGGAGTTCATTAGTGATATCATCGAGACCCGTCGAGTACTCTAAATCATCGTTTATTGATAGTTCTTCGGCAAGTTGCCAATTACAACTATCTTCCGATGATTCATCATCGTCAAGATTGATTACAATGGGTACAATGTCGTTTAAAACAAAACCGCCATCATAACCAAACCCTGGTTCGGTATCAGCTTCATCTCCGATGTCCGTTCCTTGGGCCGATGGTTCAGTATCGGATTCAGCGCCGTATAAAAGGGAATCGGTGAAATAATTCTCCAATCCCTTGAACGGTTGCTTATCCGCGACCACCGTCTTGACTTCATTATCTGCGCCCACATATTTGAGGCATTGATGCAGAGTTGACGGGACTATAAGGTTACCGTGGATCCAAGGTCGACCCAGCAGTAAATTATAGGATGTTTCCGCGTCAATCACATAGCATGTTACTTCCAACTTCAAATCCCCAATCTGGCATTTGATTCGGATCTTCCCCAAGGGTTTGGACCCGTTGGTGTTGAATCCGTAAATCGTCGTGCCAGTGGAAGCTAATTTGCTAGTCGGGATTCCGAGATGATGCATCAATCGGAATGGCATGATGCTGACAGCGGAACCCGGATCGACTTGGATCCGGTTGACAACGCTGGAGCCAATATGCCCGGTGAAGTACAACGGCCTATCATGATTTGAGTTCTTTGTCTGCATGTCTTCTTTGGTGAAAGAGATGCAGGGAAAGTGATGAGCCGCCAAATTGCATTGTTGAGCTGATGACTCTGGTTCTTCGGAAGATGGCTTGATTCGAGTCAAGAAGGCTTCGGAATCACTCAAGGCTTCTTGTAGTGCCTTCCGTGTATCTTTTGACAACCGCAGCAACTCATATAGAGTTATCCGGGCCGGGATGTTGGCCAATTGCGCCATAATGTCGAAATGGGGCTGAGAGCTCGTATTCCCCGGTTTGTCTCACCCAATCGGGTGATTGAATCGAGATTGCCTCGGGTTCTGAGCTTCTTGACGTACAGGCTCCTTTCCCTTATCCTTCTGCGAGATTCTCTCCGTAGCTGCTGGCGTTGGGGGAACTGCTGCAATCCCTAGTTCTGCCAGCGTCTTGGAAGGTGGGGTTTTGGTACCCAACTGCTCGGTAGCATCTGGATACTTGAAGTGATATTCGTTCCCGCTTCGGGTTGCAAAAGCTTCTTGCTCATCTTCAGAAAGCGGGAGAGTCGGAATTTTGTCGTCATCCACCCCCGGTATAGCAGAGGCCCCGTGACAAGATTTGCCCTTCCTCTTCGACTTCTTCTTGTTCTTTGTGGAAGAGGTCCCGGCCCACTGTTCATCTGCGATCAAGTCCGGATGAGCCCACAAGATCTCGCCATTTGAGGCTGTGTGTGGCACAAGCCCTTTCTGGCGCTGCTGGTGTGGATCATCGTTCACTGTCTTCACCGCCGCTTTGATCACTGACTCGTGTTGGAACCAACTCGAGGGAATAGATCCAAAGCTAATGGATACGGTGTTTGCACCCACCTTCTTCTCTTTGGGCTGTTTCATGGTAATAACCCCAACATCGATTAGGGCCTGAATCTTATCCTTGAGAGCGTAGCATACCTTGGTAGGATGGTGCACCGCTCGGTGGAATGCACAGTATTTCGGATCGTTGACCCTCTTGGCATCTTCTTGATCCTGAATCGGCGGTAGCTTGATCTTGTTGTTCTCGACCAAATACTTGAAGATACCGGGGATTTCATCCTCTTTGAACGAGTAGACTTTTGGGAATCTCGGCTCCCCAACCTTTTGCTTCTGGGGCTGTTGCTGCCACCTGGGTTGTTGGGGCGCCCTCTGCTGCTGCTGTTGCGGCTGCTGTGGCTGCTGCGGCTGTGCTTGCACTTCAAATACTTGATTTGCATTCACAGCATTTGCATGCGCCTTCCCTTTACCCTTGGGGGTAAAATTTGGTTGCGGGGCATTATTGGGTATTTGCCCTCTCTCCGCCTTCTTTCTCTTGAGGAATCGCTCGGCTCGCTCTCCCCGCATCTTCAAATCCTTCCAGGTTTTGGACGGCGCCATTCCCATGGCTTCAAGGATGTCGAGCGTCAAGTTGTTGTGGCAAGTCTCGAGGATGAAATCCTCGCTGACCGGATCCCTGCAATTCATAGCCTTGTTCCGGAATCTTTTCACGAAGTTTTCAACCGTCTCGCCGTTCTTTTGCTTTTCATCGAACAGCGTGCCGATTGAAACTTCGGTATCATCATCAAAGAAGTTGGTAAGGAACATATCCTCCATGTCATCCCAGCCATTGATGCTCCCGGGCTTGAGACGGCGATACCAATCGAAGGCAGCTCCACGAAGAGTGCCAACGAATGACCGCACCATGAGGGGCTCATTTCCGGAAATAATTCCTAAATGAGACTTGAAATAGATTAAGTGTTGGGTAGGGGAACCCTTCCCATCAAACGGCGTAAAGTTAATTAGATTAAACTTTGCCGGATATGGGATCGATTCCCACTCCCTTGGATATGGGCAGGGTATACCGGATCTTTTTACCTCTTGAGCGTTCATCAATGCATTGATTTTGCTCTCCAGGTCTTTCATCTTCCTGTCCTCACTCGTCTCGGTCTTCGAGTGGCTTCTGGGAGAGGCGGCGTGGTCCTCTTGGGCATTATCTTCTGCGGGACCACCCCCGTTGCTGGTGTTGACAGGAGGGGCGTTGACATTATCCCCTTCCCGTTCATGCTCCTCTGGATTGCGTTGACTCGGTTCTCCTTGGTGAACCGTCATCGCCGCGATCTGTTGGTCGTGCATCTCCCTCATCCGCTGCATGGCCATCTCCATTTCAAATTTGAAGCTCTCCTTTTGCTTGGCCAGGGCTTCTTCAAGTATCTTCGACACTTGTTCGGCGCTGATCATGAGCGATTCATAAGGTCGGCCTGCACTTGAAGTAGTGTCATCGGATGCGACGGCGGAGCAGGTATCAGAATCAGCATCTGATTCTTCTTCTTCTAGGGAGAGTCCCTTTTGTACTCTTGGGTAATTATTTCGTCTGATGGTTCCCGACCGCAACCACGTCATGCATCGGGATGCCTCGGCAAGCTGATCCAAGTTGAGACGTGGTGTTGATCCCCCTCTGCCGGTCATGTTGGCCGACAATCCTGAATATTCATCCTCTCGGCGGAGCGATTTCTTCTTGCGGAAACGCTTCGGCTTGGAGAGTCTCTCGAACACCGAGATTCTTGTTGGGGTTTGAGCACAGCAACACTCGGACAGCACCGCCTTGATAATGTTGGCACACGGGCAGCGGGACTCCATATCCTGCATGTATCTCTTTCGAGATTTTCCCACACCCCCGGCCTTGTAGTACAGCTCATCAGCTTGATAGCTGGAGCAACCTACAGAGTGTTGGTAGGTGTCCCTTGGTATAACACGCTCATCCTCGGACGAGTGTGTTTCCCTTTGGGAATGCAAAACTTGGTTAGATTTTTCAAGAGTGGCCCGTTCAATTTTACGCTTTTGGGAGCGTAGAAACCGAACGGGCTCTTTCAGTTCGACTCGCAACTCAGTGCGGTCGGTGATAGGGGCTTTCCCTTTTTCATCTTTCTTGGGGGGATTGATTCGACCCCCGGTCTGGTTTTTAATTTGGGGACCTTTCAATGGTCCCAGCCGTTCTTTGACGGGTATTCTTCCTCGGTTCTCCGGTAAGGGACCAAGGCGACCCGGCAAAGGAACCTGGGATCTTGAATGATCCCCCTTTTTACCTGGCTCCATTGAGGGTGCTGGTACAGGAGGAGTATGCTCTGATTTGGTTGAACTCTGGGCGATAATCTTGCCCTTCTTTGCTGGAAGTGTTGGTGTCGATTTAGGAACCCACACCGATCTACCTTTGGACGGTGTTTTGACCACCGTTTCTTGCTGCATCTCCTCTGCCTTCTTCAGGAGGAGCCGGGCATGTGCGAGTAGAGCGCGGCGCTTCTTGATTCGCTCCTCGAGCGTGGAGCGGTTCCTCTTGACGCGGATCCACTCACTTGCTTCTGTTTTGGAGGGGAGGTTGATTGCTTGCCGTTGCTCTTGTCGCTGCCTCGACTTCAGATTCTCTGCATAGCGCACTCCATCTTTCGACTCCTTAGCCCTGGAGAGCTGTTGAGCAAGGCGTTGGCGGCGTCTTTGGATCGCCCTTTTTGATGGAGTTGGAGCAGCATCACCCATTGCCTTTAGTGCTGTTGGATCTACGTTCTTGACCACACTGATCGACGCAAGGCCGTTGTGTGGTGCAAGTGTAGCAGCAGCGACGGCGGGGTCTTGAATTGAGGAGTTGGAGATCCCGCAAGCCCTTTTTGGAGATGGGTTCTTCCTGCGCCGGTGCGGAGAGGCAGATCTGGAGGAGGAGGAGGAGAGGTACTCTTCATACTTCTGCTGGTCGAACTCGTACTCGACCTCTTCATTCACCCGGATCTTGAAGGCCGGTTGCGTCACTCCGATCTCGGCAGCGAGGTCGGCGGCTCCCACTGTGGTCGCCAGCTTGTTTTCGGGAAAAGTTGCTGTTTTCATTGATGTTCTCTTTTTCGAGATCTGTTACAACTTTGAGCGTTACAACAGGATAAAACGAAAACAAAAGGGTTACAACTTTAACGAAAATAAACACGAGATCCCGTTTTGGTACGGTCTCGCTTGCGTGGGTTGTTGGCCTGTGACGGGGACGTCGATATCCGTGGACCGCCGACTCTTCAAGATCCTTTCCGGGAAAATCCGGCAGAGTTTCGTCTATCCGCAGAGGGATATAGAAACAAAACTTCATCGATCCGCGTGAGATCTAGAAGTTTAAAGCGTATATCTCGGCTAACACGAGATAATAGCTCTTCTCAGTGTCGCCTGCGAAGGGCAACACCAAGGAACAGAAGGGGGTGAATGAAGGGTGCTGATGAAGAACGCCTTACTCCTTGCTCCGGCAGGGCTTCGCCGCTATCTTGCAGACTCTGACTCCTCACTCCGGCAGGGCTTCGCTGCTCTCTTGCAGAACAATCCTTGGCTAAGATAATTCAGCCTTGAATTGAGAGCAAAATCAGGAGCCCCTCACAAAGGAGGCCCTAGGGGGCTATTTATAGCCAAGTGAATGGGGGAGGGGCTGATGTGAGACACCCCCTAGGGGGTGTCTCGGCCCTAGCCGAGACACCCCAAGGGGTGTCTCGGCCATGGCCGAGACACCCCTCGGGTGTCTCGGGCCTGCCGAGGCCCATTTGGGTGTCCCAACGCAGTCCGAGGCTGTGCCGTTGTTCTGCCGTTGACTCGCCGTTGACTCGCCGTTGACTTTTCGTCCGAACTCGGATTTGAGTGAATTCGGATGCGTTGGAATCGTGACGGAGAGCTCTGTAGGCCCCGATGGTTGGATTATCCGTGGGGTGATCGGGGCATAGCAGGCGTTGGTCCAATTGCGGTGATCGCGGGGTTTTCGGTCAACCTGTATCCTCGTGATTCTGACGTTCTGTCGGCTCACGTAATCCGTCGGTTTGCTTTAGTCGCTCACCGGCGTCATTTGAGCTCTTGTGAATTGGGTAGCGATGTCCAATCATCGATCGTTAACACCGAGCTATGAGTGGGGACCTATCGGCAATTTTTGATGCCTACAGATACCCCCTCCAAAGTGTTTCGGACTCGTTTCTTTTATAGAAGAGACCGGAATACTTTGGATATGATTGGTCCAGCCTTCAGTCGGCCTAAGGGACCTGTGGTTCGCTTCAACTCTCGGCTCTTTCGATCTTCGGTTTATCCGGTGCTTTGTCGAATAACCGAAGTTGTTCCGGCGCTGCGTTTATCGCCTGGCCGTCGTCGGAGTCTCGAGTCTACAGCTGATGAGTCGAGTTTGGCTCGTGTCATTGAGTTGACTTTTTAACTTGCTATCCCCGTCATATCGTGTTGACTTGAGGGTTTCGGTTGACTTTTTGACGCAACACGCTGTCCGGCGTTGACCTAGGGTTACGCGTTGACCGGCGTCCGCCTTAGGGTTTTGGAACCGCATGGGTTGACTTTCGCCGTCACGTGTTGACTTTCGTCGCCATGTGTTGACTTTTGTCGCAACACGCTATCCGGCGTTGACCTAGGGCTACGCGTTGACCGGCGTCCGCCTTAGGGTTTCGGAACCGCTTGGGTTGACCTTCGTCGTCACGTGTTGACTTTCGTCGCCACGTGTTGACTTTTGTCGCAACGCGCTGTCCGGCGTTGACCTAGGGCTACGCGTTGACCGGCGTCCGCCTTAGGGTTTCGGAACCGCTTGGGTTGACTTTCATCGTCACGTGTTGACTTTCGTCGCCACGTGTTGACTTTTGTCGCAACGCGCTATCCGGCGTTGACCTAGGGCTACGCGTTGACCGGCGTCCGCCTTAGGGTTTCGGAACCGCTTGGGTTGACTTTCGTCGTCACGTGTTGACTTTCGTCGCCACGTGTTGACTTTTGTCGCAACGCGCTGTCCGGCGTTGACCTAGGGCTACGCGTTGACCGGCGTCCGCCTTAGGGTTTCGGGACCGCTTGGGTTGACCTTCGTCGTCACGTGTTAACTTTCGTCGCCACGTGTTGACTTTTGTCGCAACGTGCTGTCCGGCGTTGACCTAAGGTTACGCGTTGACCAGCGTACGCCCTAGGGTTTCAAACCGTCGAAAGGTTGAAGTGTGAAGTTCACGCATATCCTCAATCGCCGGCGAAGAGAATGAACATCGGGGGATCGAAAGATCGTTCGGGGGCTTAAAATGCTGTCCGGGGATCAAAACACCGCGTAGGGGCCAAAAACCCGGGCGAAGACACCCCGGGTGCCTCGGCAAGGCCGAGGCA
>BQKN01062308.1:0-18929 GCA_022839385.1 Asparagus kiusianus
ATGAGTCGACTTATGCCAGAAAATCTGGTTTTTCTGATTCTTCCACAGGCAGAATTAATTTGTAGGTACTAGTTGACATCTGTGCTTTGCTTTCCCTCATTAGCACATATTAGAATATTTAAAGAAGATCGAGCTAGGGCCTAACTTACTCCTATCCCTAATAATGTTTGATAAAGGGCTTGTTTAGAAGGTAGGGACCCATGCATTACTCTTGTTTGGACAGTCATTCGAGATCGTTAATGAGGAGGAAGTTAAGATAATAGAGGAGGAAAAACTTTAGATTTTATTCCCACTCAGATTGGGATGCAATGCAAGGAATGGCGGGGGAATATAGCTCTTAAAAAAACAGAATATTAAACAAAGACATTTTTACCCTCTATATCGAGATGAGACTCAAAGGGATGAAATAATATGTAATGTATATATGTAAATTTACATATATTTCCTTACCTTCTCTTCACTTTATTAGACTTCTCAAACGGGGTGAAATAAGTTCCCTTTGACTCTCGTTTATTAATTTTCCAAATAAATTTGACATATTTTCTTAGGGGTTGTTTGGTTGAGTTGTTTTATAGAAAACTTTATAGAGAATGGCTGATAGTGGCAGTTTTATAAATAAAATTTTTCTGCGGATTTCTATAAATTGTGTTTGGTTTAAAAAAATTACAGAAACCCATTTTATAGAAATCAATTTCCGCTCGAAATGGACGGAAATCACCCAGAAATCTGACGCATACATTAAAAAATAATTAAGTACCTTAGTACGTACCCTTCCTATGTGATCTCCTATGGGCATTGTTAGTAAGCTATTTTTTATAAAGTGGCATCCAACCAAACAAAAGAAAAAGAAAACAACATATTTTCTATAAAGTTAAAAACTTTTTCATACTTTGAATCAAACAAGGAAATAGCAAAACAAAAAAAAGGTACTCTTTTAAGTTCTATAAATTTTTCCTACAAATTTTATAGAAATACAAGCAAATCAAATTTTGAGTACTTTTCTTTTTCCTTTTTTTATAGAAATTGAACCAACAACCCCTTATCTTCTCTCTAACTTTTAACTTATTCTATGTTCCCTTACCTTTTGTTCACTATGTGCAAATCCAAACAAGCCTTTAGATTTCAACTATTGCACAGTAGAATTAAGCTTATGAAACAAATATAAAGAAAGGGAAGACGTGAAGACCCACAACTGTATATTATAAAGGAATAAAAATGTTTCATGTTGCATGCCACTTGTATTAATTATCTTTCTTTGAATATTTTCACAAGTTGACACCATGCGTGTTGCATGCCGCATTGATCGTGTGGACCAAGTACACCAAAAAAATAAAAAAAATAAAAAAGACGGGGAGAAAAGTGAAATCGTTTTGACTGGTAAAGAGCAAAGGGGCATCTCTAGCTACTTTACTTAACATTAAAGTTTGAGTTCCTCTTCAGGAATAAACAAAATTAATCACGTTTATGCACTTATATATTGATCTATGGACAAAAGCAATCTCAGTAATACTTCAACAATAAAGCACCAACGCGACTGTATTGTAAGTAACTTCTTATTAATTCATTCCTCGCCCGGAATTAAATTATCCACTGCAAAATTAAGCTCCTATTTCTCTATGGATTTTCTGATAACTCCTAAGGTTAAGGGTGTTTCCTGATATTTTGAAAGTTATGGGCGCCCAATTATACGAGTACTATCTTCCAGATTTAAGACTTTTTCTAAAATTTAGCCTTTTTTGCCATTATAAAAAAGAAGAATTTGTCGTTCGGTCCTTTTTTTCGTAATGATGATTTTAGTTCAAAGGATTTTCGTTGTATTGAATGTATAGCAACATGATACTAAAAGTATGAAACGAAAAAACATAAATATAGCAACATAATATTAAAAGTATAACTTGAAAAGACATAAACATAGCAAAAAATAAAATAAAAGTATAGCAGGGAAAAAACCGAAAGTATGGCCCTGTTTTTCCTTCAAAAAAAACCTAAAGTATGGCACGTAAAGATATAAGTATTGTGTTAAAATGTTGAAAGTATTTATACTACTATATTAAAAAATTATAATAGTTGCTAAATCTATAAATTAATTGAAAATGTAAAGCTATAATATATAAATATGTCTTTTGTTGAAAATTATTAACAAAATTTGACTTCTAATATTGCATTTGTTATCAATAACTCTCTTCTACCACTCTTCTTTCATGTAAACAAAATTTGCACGACCAAAATTTTTAAAAGCTATATGAAAGTTGAAATGTACTATGTCAAGATACTATAAAAAAGTTGTTCTTTTAATTTAAAATAAAAGGGATTTTTTTTTTCTTTACAAACGGTTCGGGGATAAAGAGCACACACATCTACACTATTATTTATACTAGTGTATTAAAATATTAGTGGGGGTACCAAAAAGATTGAAGGTCAGAAGAGTAAGGGGCATATTGGTAGTTTTGCACAAGAAAGATCGTCAACAAATTTAATAACATGTTAATCATTGTTCTAATAGATTATGTCTAGTCTTCTTGATTGACAACTCCATTATAAGCATGGGTTTGTGTAATGGGTGTCTACCCGCTATCATTATTCATTAAAAAAATAAAAGAAATAAAGAGAAGAAAGTTAAATGAGAGAAATTAGTGCAAATTAGAACGGCGTGCTTGCTATTTATTTCTCTCTCGTCCGCTAACAAGTGAACATAAGCCTCCATTGAAAAACTGTATAAACATATGATGATATTCTTTTAATTTTTTATTAATATTCTTATTTACGATATAATAAATTGTTTGAATATAGTGATATAAATACGTTACAACCATCAAGTAGTACACATTAGAACCAGTGATTCGACATTAGTATTTTGGATTTTTTGGCTTTGAACCCCAAAGCAGTAAACCCCAAAGCTTTACTGCGATTTATTTTAAATCTAAGTAGTTTTTTAACCCAAACAAATTTATGTATTCATCTTTAAACCCAATGTTCTAAAAATATTGCATAATTATGTGGTTCCCCCAAGGAAAAAAAATTAAAGCCCCATTTGACCCCTTTCTCACCCACCATTTTTCTCTCTTTTTGCCTTTTTCAATTTTTTTGAAACTTAAAAGTTTTGAACTACAAAAAACACCACTCAAAAAATTACAATTTTCATAAACCATTCTAAAATTTCAAACCTACGAACAGTATACTAAAAATATAGGAATTATGAACAAACCCCCAAAAATAATTTAAAATTTATAGAAAACACCCTAAATATTTTAAATATTGTTAAAAATACCCTTAAAATTTTGAAATTTATAAAAACACCTAGAAAGATCAAAACTTAAAAATAGATATTTTTTTGTAAATATTTGTAAGTTCGATCCTTTAATGTTTTTTTGTAAATTTTGTAGGATATTTTTGTAATTATTTAAATTTTAGGGTGTTTTGTAAATAGAAAATCAAACATCCCGCCAAAAAACTTTTGGGGTTTGAAGAAAACAGCCTGAATGTTTGAGAATTTCCAAAAAAACCTTACAAATTCAAATTTTATAAAAAAAAACACCTAAATATTCCAAACCTATAAATAGTACATTAAAAATATAAGAATCACAAACATCCCCTAAAAAATTTATAATTTGCAGAAAGCACCCTAAAAAGCAACAACACACTAAAAACTTAAAAAACACAATAAAAGATCAAAACTCACAAATATTTACAAAAAATACATGCTTTTAATTTTGACCTTTCCAGGGTGTTTTTTTAAATTTCTAATTTTAGGTTGCTTTTACAAATTTTCAAACTCACAGGGCGTTTTCTATAAATTCTAAGATTTTTAAGGGGTTCTTTATAATTCCTAGATTTTTATTTTGCTATTTGTAGGTTCGAAATTTTAAGAATTTTTTTATTGAATTTTGGTTTTTAGGATATTTTTTTCAATTCAAGCCTTTTAGGATATTTTCTATAAATTCTAAAACTTTTAAAAGGGCAGACAGAGAGAGAGAGAGAGGGAGAGGGAGAGGGAGAGGGGGAGAGAGAGAGAGAGAGAGAGTGGATGAAGAGAAATGGCTGAAATGGGGTTTTAATTTTTTTAGAGGGGACCACATAGTTATGTAGTATTTTTCAAAGATTGGATTTAAAGATGAATACCCAAAGTTGATTGGGTTTATATGTAATAAATCATGATAAAACTTTGAGTTTAAAGGCCTGGTAATTCTTAGCGAAAAAAGTTGTTTATTTATTTATATATAGAGGAAAGTTTTTTATGATAACAACAATAATAAAATCCAAAACAACGTTAAACTTTATTGTTGTTGATTAAAAAACTTTCCTCGCTTGAAGTTCTTTGTATCTAGAACATCATCACATTTGCCTAATTTTTCCGATTTTACATTTCCATTTATCTCATGCATCTCATTATTCAAACGCGTGCCACTCGGGCAGTTATCAAAGTTGACTACCGCCTTCTAACATCAGCTGTAGTGGGAGATTTATTTTTTAAAATATGTAAAGGAGGCGGAGTACTACAAACATGGCGAGGTATTTTTGTGTGAACATATGAGTAGTAAAAAAATTGAAGATCTTCCTAACTAATTAAGATATGAAGAGTTGCTAATCTATAAAAAATAAATAAATTTCGCGAGTATTATCTCCGTAACATATATAGTTGTTTTTGCTACTTTCACTTATGACCTTTCTTGTCAAATAATTAAGTAGTATTTATAGGTGTCTAAAAATGCCTATAAGTGTCCGCACGTAGCTCGAGACGACGATAATACGATGAACGTCACCATCCGAGTCAAGAAGGATTATCCAGTTGGCCGCTGCGAATACCAGTCAGCTTGCGCACGTTAGTTAGCACGTGCACATCAGTCAGCACGCGCGCGTTGGTCAACTCAAAGTGACCGAACGCGCACGTCAGTCAGCCCGCGCGCGACAGTCAGCTCCAAGTGCCATAAAGAAGCTAAACGAGCGTATGAAGTAAGTTAACGAAACGTACAAGTCAACAGGATGACCAAATACGCAAAACAGCAGAAAATACAAGTCCCGAAAAATCGGAAAAAGCACCAAGGAGTTCAGCTGAGGCGGCGGACCCGCGCCGGCGCGAGACGACGCTGGCCGACCAGCGCCAGCGCGGGTCGGAGCTAGCCGACCCGCGCCAGCGGGTCGGATCTGTCCGACCCGCACCCCTGCGGGTCAGCACGGTCCGTCTCGCGCCCAGAACTGCCTATAACCTCCAAAACGCGCTTTTAGACTGCTTCGATCGGTTTCTTCTGTTCCAGAGGTTCCTAACTACATAGATATCATCTACAAACGTGATTAGGCCGTTATTGACTGAAGATAAGACCAAATCACTCATTCTTATTCAAATACCTCCCAACCGAAGCCTATAAATACAGGCTTAGGGGCTCATTTTCACAGCGGAGGAATTTTATCAAGAGGGAAGGTGCTGCCGGATTAAGGAGTCAAAGGAGTACGAATTTACAGCAGAGGTAAGTCAGATCCCGACGAACTTCAGCATAAAGAGGAAGGCTTTCGAAGATCTGAACCCATATTTTTCCCCGTCAATTCCTTGAGATTAGGCTTAGTCTTAATTTCGAGAAGAACTACTGATTTCGCTTGATCGATTTCAGTGCTTCAAGCGAATACTTTCTTAGTGAAGTAGGAGCTCTATCAATTTTTCGAAAACCGGATCTGATCCGTACGCAATCCACGGATATCGACGTCCCCAGCACAGGCAAAGATCCCACACAAAACAGAGACTAATAAATATAATCTGTGTGTAGTTTGACAAGAGTTGTAATTTTTATTCTCATTGTGTAAGGAGATCTTATAAAAAGATCGACTTTTCTCTTTATTTGAGTTTATTATAACGACTGAAGTTGTAATAGATTCAAGGTAATGAAAACATTAACTTTTGACCCCAAACAGTATTGAGCTTTTTTACATGCTCCATAGCTTTCAAGTAAATGAAAACCCAAACTGATTTTTCCTCCTTTCCTTTTTTACATAGCTTTCCTCCTCATGTAGCATGCGAACACATTCTTACTCATATATTTAGTTTTTAAATCACTTAACATTTTCACAATCCTCATGGCTTTGGGCATTGACTTTGTCTTTGCCTTTTCCGTCATCTCAAAAGGAATTATGTTAATTTCTAGGCAACGACATGTTGTGAGAGACTGGCTTGAGAACAAGCCAAACAATCTATATACGTCTTATTCGATTGTTGCTTATCAATTTATTTTAGCTCTCACCTAGGCCAAGTTGATGGTGATTTTGTTGTGCCGCATAAAGAAAATTTTTGTTTTCTTTACACGCCAAATTATTATATGCTCGATCATGCAGTGATTATTAACATATATATATTATTGAGAGATTTATTGCATCTTTGAGAAGTCTACTAGTATTGTCACCGTCTTCAGGGTAATATAAAAAGAATCTATTTTGAATTAAAAAAAAATCCAATTTCGTGATTATTCCTTTCATGTGCGTGGGTGTTATTCCAACAACAGATTTTTAACTCGGAGAAAAAGTTTAATTTACACCGCGTTCATATCAGAATTTTCGTGGCCATGTAGGATATAAGCTTTCCGTCGGGTTTTTTCCCATCTTTGGTTCGCTAGGGTTGAAGACGGAAAACTCGGTGAAAATCGCCGTCACATCAGATTTTTTTTCTCTCCCTCAATTCCTTCCTTCAACCTTGTGAAATCGACGAAAATTGCAGCCACGTCGGTTTTTTGCCATATAAACAAAAGTTTTTGTTTTTTTTCTCATGTGAATCAAACACAAGAAAAATAAATATATTGGTTTCCCATCATTTTTTTGTGCGAACCAAAGCAAAACAATCTATTTCTTGGAAAAGTTTGAAAAACTCAAAACTTATGTTTTTGTACATGAAAATGCATTTCCCTGTATCTAGGAAACGAACCAAACAACCCCTAAATTTAGTTATTTTTAAATTTTAATTAAAATAAGTGGATATGTCGGGTATGGATCCCACGCTCGCTAGCCATAAAGATTAGTGATCTTTTATTGAGCTACATCCCCTGTTGTTGACTTTTAGTTGACCTTATAGAAATGATTATTATATAGTAGGTCTCCAAATCAAGTTAATGTTTCTTCGATCTTCTTAACAATATAGATGCAGTACCAAAATTGGAATTTGTTGAATGTAAGCTTGCATCCAAGACGAAGACTGAAAAGTTACGGAATTAGATAACAATTAATAGCGCCATTAATGAGAGAGCTTTTAAAAAAACAAACATTGCGTGGGATTAGGTAGATTACTCCCTTGTTAACTAAATATGTATGGCTAAATAAGACTAAGTTCAATACTTTATATGAGAGTTTTAGTCTTAGTTGAATTAGATTTCAATCCTATGATCCAATCTATCTTAATTTGTTCACAAACACTTTTCTAAGCTACATATTCTTTGATAGTTGCACGAGCTTGGAAGAAAATCCTAGCGCTTCCCAAGTAAACCCTATTCCCTGAAACTTTTTTTTTGGGGTTTTAGTATCACTAGTTTTTATACGCGTGCAATGCACGTGGCTAAATATCATGATAAAAGCATCCATAAAAGCATATAAAAGTACTAAAATGTTCATAATAATCCCTTCTAAAAAAGTTTAATTTCACTCAAAACAATTAAACTATTCTATCAAGTGTTTAAAAAAATATTGTCTTTTATTCCTTTTGTTTTTTTTTTTTCATTGAGTTGAGATCAATCATTATTTACCATTATCTTTTTCCTATGCAGTTCTAGAGTAGTATCTGTTATAGTCGTTTTAGTGATGAGAAATAACCTCCAATCAATGGAAGACAAGTGTCTCACATTACGTATAATCAAGTCAGTATTTCAAGATAATCAGAGGCCCAATTCGGTCGACTCGACAAGCCGATATCTTGCGAGGACGACTCGAAGTAGTTATATGTCGTCCCCTGAAGAAAGAATACCAAACAATTACATTTTTAGCAAGTTTTGAAATATCAGCCCTTTTTGTGGTTTTGAACTTTAAGGGTGTGATATGCAATTTTTAAAACTTTAGAAGTGTTTTTTTAAAAAAATTTACTTTTAAGTTTGATAGCTGTGACTTTTATGTTTCATGAGTTGGTGGTAATTTTCGAATGTTAAGATATTTCTTACATTTCTAAAATTTTGAGAGTGCTTTTTACAATTATTAAAACATCGGATTTTTTTTAAATTCAAATTTTAGTGGTCAACTAGTAGTTTCCAGATTTGTTGTGTATTAGTTATAAATTTTAAAATTTTATAGTTTTTTGTGATTTTTAACTTTTGAAAGATTTTTTTATAATTTTTGTAACTTTGAGGTTATTTTGATAAATTTTAAATTTTTAGGTGTCTGATGGCGATCCCTTGAATTCATCTATGTTATTTACAAAATTTAAAATTTTAGAATGTTAGGGCGTCTTTTGTAACTTTTGAAGGTGTTTCTATAATTTTTAAGATATTAAGGGTGTTAAATATAAATTTTAAATTATTTAGAGGTTGTTGTTAATTTCTTAATCACATTTATTGTTTTAAGTTTTGAAAAGTCAGAAATTTTCATGTTTATCATGTTGATCCCTTGAATATCTCTGTTATTCGTAAGTTTTGAGATTTTAGAATTTCAAAGTGCTTTTTATAATATGAACTATTGAGTGTGTTTCTATAATTTTTGAGACATCGAGGGTGTTAACTTCAAATTTTAAATTCTTCGTAGGCTTCTGTTAGTTTCTTAATTTCATATTTGTTGTTTTAGGTTTTGTAACATAAAATATTTTCTATAATTTTAAACTTTTGAGGATATTTTGTGTAACTTTAAAACTTTTTAGTGTTTTTCTATAATTCTTCATATATTATATGTTGATGTCTGATATCACACAGCCGATGGGGTCTTTCCGCCGAGGGATGTAGTTCGGATCTTCGCACTGACAATAAAGAGGGAGAGGATGAGAGGTGGGGCCGACTCCTCCTCTGACTTTATGCCTGGTTCTTGGACTGGAATTCCTGATTCTTCTGCACAAACAAGAAGAAACCCGTAAGAGGGCGGGGACCGGTTTCCCCGTGGTACCTCCGACGGTCAAGTCAGCTGATAAGCTTGAGTGGGTTTGAGGAAAGATCCGAGGATCATTGAGATCCTGGTAATCATTACTCTTATTGAGTTTTTAAAAGAAGGCATAGCTTTTAGAATTGCTTAGAGTTTGAGCCGAAAAAAAGTTCAGAATTCTTCTCTTTTTTTTTAGTCGTCCCCTTTGTTCGTCCCCCCTCACCTCCTTTTATTGTACATCGCCTCTGAGATTGATCTTTGGCTTTAACTATGCACATGAGAGCGGTTGCGAGGTGAACAGACAGGTTGTTGAGTCATCATTCGCTTTACAGATATCGGCTGGCGACTAGAAGGAAAATCATTCGAGCACAGGAGATGACGTCTTGGAAATATCACAGATTCGATAGATGAGACAGGATGGAGGATAGACTGACTGTTTGGGCCTCCTTCCCTTTTCAAATGACGGCTGGCGACTAGAGAGGAAGTCACTCGAGCACAAGAGAAGATGTCTTGAAAATATCCCAGATTCGATAGATGAGACAGGACGAAGGATAGGCCGACTGTTTGGGCCTCCTTCCCTTTCCAGATGGTGGCTGGCGACTGGAGGGGAAGTCACTCGAGCACAGGAGAGTATCTTAGTGATATCTGGGAAGTGAATTACGGACATAGTGAGCTGTTTTTGCACGAGGTTTGTCAGAGTTGAGATCTTGATAGGATCGCTCAATAAACTATGGTGTTGATTGATGTATATCTGAAGGTGGCTTAGCTAGATCTTACTCCCTTAGTAAAAACGGGTCGATTTGTGAGTCGTCCATAGTCGAGTGAGCTTCTGATAGAGTAAACTGTCGAGAAGGTGGTCGAGCCGACTATTTGGGGAGTTGTTTCGACTTATGAGGGGTCGACTAATCCCGCACTTCGTGTTGGTAAAAGATGACTTATCTCCTCGGCGAGTCAATAGACTTGCTCTTGGTTGAGCTTTTGGGCCACTAAGTTGGTTTGGACCATAGCTTTTTTGAGCCTATGAAGACAATATTTCGACATCTTTATCTTTAAATGGTAAATTAGCATAACATTATAGTATGTTAGCTACGTGTATTTTTTATCTTAACAAACTAATATCGTAAAGTTGTTTTTTATATTTTATTAATATTATTCTTTTTAGCTATAGATAGTTTATGTAAAATTAGGATATGATATAATTATGATTATGATAGATTATGATTTTAATGAGATATTCAAAATAGCAAAGGGTAATATTGACCATAGAAATGTTTTCTCGAACTCGTGCTTTTATTTTAAAGGGTGTATGATGTATGATGTATGATAAATTTCTCTAAGAGGTAAACTGCTTGGCGAAACAAAATTTATCACAAAATTGTACGTTTTTCCTACTTATTCATTCATATGGCTTTACGACAATGGGTTTTCCAAAAATTATACAATTCTCTGCATACGCCTACTAATTCTTTAGGTTGTTAGATGTTTTCCTTTTTTTTAATTTTAAAAATAGGTTGTTAGATGTTTTCCCTTTTTTAAAAATTTTAAAAATAGGTGGAAAGGGTTTAAAATAATTAAGTTTTGGATGAAAAGTTTGCATTTCTCCGTTAAGCCTTTTTTTTCTCTATTGGATTAAGGTCACGGGCCAGCAACGGCCTTCAACATGTATTCTGAAGCTATATGTATTGGGCCTCATAGGGTTGGTCGTCGTAGGCTCATAGCCCAAAAAATAAATAAATAAAAAGCTTACGGTCTTATCACTAGTGAGTAGTTTAGGTCTCAGAATAAAATAGGGATAAACTTGGTCTTTTTTATAATCAAGCCACCTTAAGCTTTTTCACTTCTTCAGTAAGGCTGTTCGTTTCGCAATTTTTTTTTGGGAAATCAAAGAATATGAAACCTATTTCTTATAATAATTGTTTTGAGGTTGTTTGGTTGGTTTAAAAAAGAAGAAAATTATAGAATAGGAGATAAGATGAGATGAGTTGTCACCTTATTATTGGATGATGTGAGTGATTTTTTTAAAAAATTTGTTTTGAGATTGTTTGGTTGGTTAAAAAAATAAGGAAATGAATTAGAGGTATATTATTGGATGATGTTTTGAGGTTGTTTGTGCTTGGTTCGTTTTTAAAAATAAGAAAATAGATGAGATGAGATGAGTTGGAGGTATATTATTGGATGATGTGACACATACTTAAGGAAATCAATTTCTTGTTTTTTTTTGAGGAAATGGATGGAAGTGAAGGTTTAATGAGATGAGATGAGTTGTCACAATATTATTGGATGGTGTGTGTGATTTTTAAAAATGGGATAAGATGAGTTATGATGAGTTGGATGATGTGACATATTTCTTGTGTTTGGTTTATTTTTAAAGGTAAGAAAGGAGATGAAATGAGATGAGTTGGAAGATAAAAATAATATTTTATTAGATGTTGTGGGTGAGTTTTAAGGATGAAAATAGATAAAAATATTATTTTATTGATTTTCTTGTACCGATTTCCTTTTCTTGGTTTTTAGGAAACCAACCAAACGGGCTCTAAAATGTATGTCTTCTAGGGTGTTTGGTTCGCTAAAAGAATTGGAAATGGGAAGAAAAGGAAATGTTTTCTTAAATATTGGTCAATTTCTTGTGTTTGGTTCACTTCTTAAAAGTAAAAAGGAAATGAGATGAGATGAGTTGTCATTATATTATTGGATGATGTGAGTGATTTTTAAATAAAACTTACTGGAGGTTCTTTTCTTGTGTTTGGTTGGCTAAAAAAATAAGGAAAAGACTTAAAAGGAAAAGACTTTCCCTTTTTAGATTTCTTTATTGTGATTGGTTCATTCTTAAAATTAAGAAAAGAAATGAGATGAGATGAGTTGTTATTATATTATTGGATGATGTGATCCACACCTAAGGAAACTCATTTCCTATTTTTTTTGGAGGAAATGGGTGGAGATGAAAGTTTAAGGAGATGAGATGAGTTGTCACCATATTATTGAATGATGTGATTGGTTTTTAAATATGAGATGGAATGAAATAAGATGAGTTGAATGATGTGATGATAAAAATAATATTTTATTAGATGTTGGATGATAAAAGTAATATTTTATTAGATGAGTTGGATGATAAAATAATATTTTATTAAATATTGGTGTAAGTTTTAGGGATGGAAATGGTTAAGAATAGGAAATGGGAGCTCCATTTCCTATTCTTAGGCTCTCATTTCCTATTCTTGGGTTTTAGGAAACCAAACAAACAGCCCCTAAAACGAACAAAAACAATACTTTGCTTTATGAAGCTTTTTCATACTGATGCTGATTGCTGACTTATGAGTTATGAGGTATGACACCTACGCAAGTAGCTACCTTTAAAAAAAAGCAAAAAACTAAGTTTTAAAGTTAATATCTAAATTATTCAAATATAATTATTACGTGTCAAAATACTATTACAAGCAACAACTGCTGTTATCCTCTGCTGAATAGCTGATCATGGATCGTTAAAACGATAAACCTTGCTTCTAAATTTAGTTTCAAACTAATTGCTCCACGGGAAGGGCATTCTCCTAAAAACTTTTACGCACGTAAGTGTCTTTTGACCAACTTATAAACAAAACTCTAAGTTTTGTAGATGCACGCTTTTAGCATGTGGTCTTGTTTGGCAAAAGCATCTCCAACAGCTTTTCCAAAATTTTCTCCAAAATGGGGAAGCAAAAGTCATATTTTTCAAATTATTTTTACACCAACTCCAACAGGTTCCCCATTTTGAAGCATCCCCTTTTTCCTCTAAAAATTTGGAGAATGCTGCAGATATGGGAAAGCTTTCCCATTTTTTCTCCTCCATTCCTATTTTGGGGAATGAGATGGGGAATCTGTTGGACCAAAAACCTAACTAAATTCTCCAAAAGTGAGAAATGTGGAAGTTGTTGGAGATGCTAAGTATGAGGATGTAAGGTGAAAGAAAATAATACTACAATAGGTTTCATGGTATGACGGTAACATGCATGCATGGTAATACTGAAATTCATGTGATTGATGAAATTTATTTACAAAAGGGGCAGAGAACAAAACAGAAGAAAAAAAAAATGAACAGGATGGTGAACCTATATATAGATACTAAGGGTAACTAAGCTTAGCAAACAATTTGGATTTAGGTCTAAAAGGTTTTTGGAGAGAGCTAGCGTTAGGTTTATCTGAAAACTCCCTTGAATAAGAAGAACAAGAAGTTCCAAGAGGTGAAATAAAGTTTCAACTGAGGACTTATTGTGCATGAATCTAAATGATGGTGGTTGTTTATCTACTCCTCTGTACGAATGAGAGAATCAAATATTCACTATTCATGCTACAGTAATGCTACAGCAACATTCACTATAGCATTATTACTGTAGTAAATAAGAAGCTGGATATTGCAGCGGAGGAGGGAACTGTAGCATCACAAAAAAATCAAAACGTGTAGCATTTAAAAATTAGGATTACTGTAGCGGGAGAAAAATGATATGTCGTGCTTTGCACGGTGTTCACGACTAGTATATATATAAACCACAACCAACCGTCACGTGTCCTATACTCTAATCACTTTTTGCATTTTTCATATCAATCAATAAATTATAAACTTTCATTTCCCAATTAGCCCACGGAGCTACTCATTTATACACCACGACCCTTAAATTTTTTTTTTTATTCTTATATATTGCTTGTAGCTAGTAACAAGACGATAAAACACGATATCATAGGCATAACAATATCGTTTTAACTCTTATATCTTCATTTCTTGCAATAACAACAAGACAGTATGATTCGTCGATTCGATGGACATCAACATCTCTCATGTAGAATATTATATATATGTATTACATTACAACTTACAAGTGAGAATTTAAAACAATTAAGCAACTTGAAGATTGTGCATGGCTCGTTCTCTTGTATATATTCTCCATCCTCTCAACCACCTCACAACCTTCGTCTCTCTATTGTTCTCCAAAGCCTCGCCTCCGCGCTCATCGTCGGAAAATACAATTCCGTCGAGTGATGGAACCCAATGGAGGAGGATCGAGCAAAGCTGTCGTCCCAAAGTATGTATACATACATAAATTTTAGATGATATTATATATATTTTTATTTAGTATTTTTTTTATGATGATGTATATAATATGTAACTGAACATGAAACATTTCATAGTTCAACTCTTAATGATGAAACCAGGCATCTTAGTTGTGATTTGATTATTATAACTATTTCTTAGGATACAAAAAGCTAGCAAATAGAATCAAAGAGATATCCGTCTTCAAAATTTTAAAAAATTACAATCAGTACCCCTCTTTATTTCAATCTTTATGAAATTAACATGGATGCAACAATTGCACGTCAGAATTTAACCATGTATTAGTCAATACTATCATAGTATATAACAACCATTTGTTTCATAAATATTTACCATGTGATTGTTATATTGGAAAATTTATGACTGTTCACCACGAAATTGGAAAAACATAATAAAAAGTCAATTTAATTTTAAACTTGATACGATTTTCCCAATGGATTGGGATCCTCTCCAATAGGTGGTAATCGGAGAATGTCAAATTACTCTAATCCTTATCCTTCATTCCAATATCAAGGGATGAGATGAAGCCATTTAGGACTCTAAATATTACTTTAAAAATCGCTATTAGCTTTAAAATCACTATTGTAAAAACCGATATTATGATAGTGGAAATCCTACGTGGGAATTATAATAGAGGGTAGAGTTTGGGATAATTGTACGCGCTTTAATTGCCACTTAATTGGAGAGAATCTAAATCCGATATTCCTCAAAGTATGGATGGATTTTTTTTTATTTACCCCTATTGTTAATTTGATCATGCGCATTCTTGAAAATATGCATTTGAGTCCATATATAGTTTTAATGAGTTAGGTTACTGTAGGGTGACAAGCTCTACCAATGGCTCGGTTCCACCCGGAGGTCCAAGATTACCTACACCCAATATTCCCGCGTGGTAATTTTTTGGGATTTAATTGTTTAATTTTTAATTCCTACTATGGATTAATATAATCTTCTTATAATCTATTGTAATTAAAGTGGTTTCCATGCAGGGCAAAATGGGCGTTGGGTTCCATAATTTGCTTGGCAGTGCCTTTCTATAAGAAAGTACTGAAGATAGAAGGTACTTTAGATTAATTAATTATCACAATTTAAAGGGGTTTTCTATGTTTAATTTGTTTTCTTTTCATGCTTTCTTTGCTTTGAGTTTCCCTCCTTCTTTATTATCATTACTGTTATTTTGCACAGACCTCACTCTCTCTAAAAATTTTCCACAAGGAGAAACAAAAATCTCCAAAGAACTCTTCCATGTTTACGTGTGAATGGAATAGCGTGAAAAAGTCCATATAATTACTCTAAGAGAACATGTAAATCTCTCATAATATTGCAAACCGTTCAATATTTCAACGTTAATTTCATAAAAATCTCATTATGCTAGGACAATTTAATTTGCAGGAAAAATATATGTATGTGGAACATTCGGAGCATTTTCACAATACCGCAATAATGTTGAATATCTAGGCAGTCTCCTATGCTACTCTACTCCCTCTTGGGTCCATTTCAGTAAAATTAAAATTATTGTTTTAAAATTCATCATATAGATAGATATTTGTTGCTGTCTTGGACATATTTAACAGATCAGATGAAATGCAATTTTTGGTTTTATTTTGCTTAATCCCGCCTAATGTTTGTGACATTTTGAGGTAACACCAAAAACATTTTGAAACAACAAAACAACAATCTGACATGACTTATTTTGGTGTTACGTGATATTTTCTGGGGGGGGGGAAATAAAATTGTTATCCCACAATGGGCAGGTAAAACTTTTTTGGGGGTCTTGTGAAATTTTGCCCATAATTTTTCCATCTTCGTACGTACTAATATTCTTTGTTAATTAGACGGAGTGGAGAAAGTTGCGGAAAAAGTGGTAGACACAGTGAAGGAGGTGGCCGAAGTGGCCGAGAAGGTCGCGGCCGATATTTCGGAAGCGCTGCCTGATGGTAGCCGTCTAAAGAAAGAGGTTTCGGATATCGAACGTTTCGTAGAAAAAGTAGAAAAGGATGCAGAGCAAGCTGAAAAAATCATACACAAGGTTTGATTACTATTCTACTTTATTAATCCTTTTTTTTAGCTTAAAATACGTTGCAAGTGGTAGTGTGTGATATTCGACGAGACAAGCTGACCATGAACTATGTATACTCATCTCTCATATTTCCATAGGTTGATATTGGATATGTTTTTAATCTATAGATTGCGTTTAATATTGGATGTAGACTTTTTGGTCGGTGGTTACGTGCAAGCAAGTAGCGTTTCTTTGGTCAAAGTCGTAACTCCTTTTATATCTTCCAAATGAAGCATATATGTAATTGAATTTTAAAGAGTATATATTAATCCATGCTGAGATTAGATTCTGTTCATTGCCTTCAATGGGAAGTCCATGTTCCTAATAAAAATTATTATAATATAGCAGAAAGTCATAATTCATATATGTTGAATAAGAAGGAAATAATGATAATTATATTAGAAATGAACTGTAACCGTCTTCATACAAATGAGCATTATGATTATAAAGGTGATCTTTCTAATGTCAATAGGGGGGTTAGTCACCTAGAACTTAAAATTGGAACTATGATAATCTGTGAGATAAAATTTTAAGGTGTTAGTCACATAGAACTAAAACTAGAATAAAATTTTATAGTGTTAGTCAAGTAGAACTCTAACAAAACTAGAATTGAGATAATTGTACAAAAGTATCCAACTTTTTTTATTTTTCTATACAAAAATGAGAGTTCTAGTCTCTCAAATTATTCCAAGTTTTAGCTTGGAAGAACTAGGTGGTAAAAAATCTAAAACTCATATTTATTTTGTTATTTTTTATTTTTTTATATTTCTTTACTTCTTTCCTATTATGGTTATCACTATCATTAGACCATCATTATAATAATAATTGTCAATATCTTATAGTCTAACTAAAAGTTATTTAATACTAAAGAACATTCTTGTAAGCAATTATCAATTAATAATAGTAAGTTTAAAATACATAAATAGAATTTATATCTTCAAAATGCATAAATATATATTTCATGATTATAAAAATTTATCCCATGTTATTTTATCAAAATATCCCGCTTCACAAAATTGTTCCTATTTGTCTCACTAGCTAAAAATTATTCCACTTTAACAATTATCACATTTTGCATGAAAATGTCTCAATTGACTAACACCCCTAAAAGAGTGCGGAGAATAAGAATTTGAAAGGGAAAAAACAATTAGGTATTTCAAAGGTTTTTAAAATTTCAATGAGAGAAATTGGGTTCATTTTCCCATTATTTATGATAAATTATGGCAAACTAAGGACACATTTGTTCTGAGCTGAACTCTCATTAATGATACAGGTTGGCGAAATAACAGGAAAGGTAGACGCACGTGTGGAGCCTATTATTGATGAAGAAGAGAAAACTGAGAAAGAAACACAAGAGAAAGGGGGAAGAGGAGGCTGACTCAAGTTCAAACTTGCAATAAAAACTTAAGGAATACGATGTACATATTTCTTAATATATAGTTCCGAAAATAAGTTATCATCGTCCATATTGTAATCATATAATCGAAGTTTAGACTGTTTAGTCTGTCAAAATGAACCTTTATCCAAGTCAATTGTATATGAAGTGCAATACATTAATCTAAATCTATGATCAAGCTTTAAAAATATTTTGAATAAAAAAATAACATGGAAACAAACATATCATAGTTTCTTTCACTCCTATATATCGAGACTATTATCCCAAAATACTTTAATTAATTAATTGTGAGAGTGCGACATATGTCATTCATTTCTAACATACCTCCCATGAAAACAACTATATTTATAGGTTTAAGCTATGATTTATATTCATGATTCATTTATTATAATTGGGATGATTTATCTTGAAAACAATAACGGATAAATATTTTTCCGATTAGTTTTGATGACTGTTTATGTATGTTTTGTGAAATCACAATATCATAGTGTGTGCGCAACAACATTGTAAACTAACGTTGGCGCACTAGGTGTGCAAACGGTTCGGATATGACTCGGATTTGATTCGTATCATATCTGCATTTACTTACCGATCACGAATACAAACACCGATGAATGTGTGTCTCGATAAGCAAAATTTATATTCATATCCACTAAAATCAAATATGTATACGAGTATATAAGTTAATATACACATAGATACGAAACAAATATGAGAAAACTAAATAATATTGAAAAAATATAGGTGATATGATATAAGAGACTTCATTAATATGTTTGTTATATTTGAAAAGGCTAAGATTAGATCTCTTGATCCTCAAAATTAACCTCAAATCCATTAATTTAAGCATTAAGACTATTACAACTCACAATTGTACGACCTACATATACTTTGGTATTTTGAATACAGATCCAAATGTTTCACTACATATCTATATCTATAACTATATTCTAACATATACATATTTTTGTGACCATATTCCCATCCTAACAAATATGGATATAAATATTTCCTGGGATACACATATTTTTCGGCACCCCTAATAACAACTCTGGTTCATTTCTTAAACCAAAGTGCCTCAACATAATACAATAGTGAGTGAAACATCCTTGGTATTTTGCAAAAGATCCGATTTCGATTGTCTCGAGAACCATTGGGTCCGGCTGGTACACACCGAACCCTAACCTGAAAATTATTGGATTCTGATACCCAAACTGGATCAAGATTAACGGATCCCAAATGGATCCGACTGCATATCCTCGAGATAAACCCTGAACGCTCGCATTTTTTTTTTCAGGAAGCGTACTCTTCCGGAAAAAAAAACAATGGCGCTTCAGTTTCTCAATCTCCCATCAATTCCCCATCCTCTC
>BQKN01062313.1:1564-18502 GCA_022839385.1 Asparagus kiusianus
TCGCCACGTGTTGACTTTTGTCGCAACGCACTGTCCGGCGTTGACCTAAGGTTACGCGTTGACCGGCGTCCACCTTAGGGTTTTGGAACCGCTTGGGTTGACTTTCGTCGCCACGCGTTGACTTTCGTCGACACGCGTTGACTTTTGTCGCAACGCGCTGTCCGGCGTTGACCTAGGGCTACGCGTTGACCGGCGTCCACCTTAGGGTTTCTGAACCACGTGTTGACTTTCGTCGCCACGTGTTGACTTTTTGTCGCAACGCGCTGTCCGGCGTTGACCTAAGGTTACGCGTTGACTGGCGTTCGCCTTAGGGTTTCGAACTGTCGAGAGGTCGGAGTGTGACGTTCAACCGTATCCTCGATCACCGGCGATGAAAATGAACATCGGGGGAATCGAAAAAATCGTTTGGGGCTTTAAAATGCTATCCGGGGATCAAAACACTGCGTAGGGGCCAAAAACCCGGGCGAAACACCCCGGGGTGCCTCGGCATAGCCGAGACACCCTTGGGGTGTCTCGGCAATGCCGAGACACCCTTGGGGGTGTCTCGGCAATGCCGAGACACCCCTAGGGGTGTTTCTCCCCTAGTGGTCCCCCTCTCTCTCTTCTTTTGTCTCTTGTACACCTAGGCATGGTCCCCCCCCTCCTTTATTTTGAATTTTTAAGAGAGAAAACTCCCTCCCTTTTGCCAAAACCCAAAACCGAAATTCCCCTTATCTTTTTTCGGTTTCTTCTTCTTCTTCCTCAAGAGCCCCTTTCTTCCATTGATTTGCTTTCAAAAATCCATCATTTTCTCAAGGCAAGCTCGGGTTTTGAGTACCCTTTTGGCCGAAGCCTCATCCCCTCCAATTAGGGTTCGTTCTTCCACCTTCAAGCCCAAAGAGAACCTCTTTGATTTGGGTAAGATCCCTTCCTCAATCTTCTTATTTCTTTGTAAAGATTACACCTTTATGCTTGTAGTGGATAGGGGTTTATGTAAGAACTATGCTTTGGGGGTTTTTTATGCAAAAGCCGAAACTTTGGGGTTTTTTATGCAAAAGCCGAAACTTATAGGGGCTTATTTGCAAAATTCGTAGGGCTGAAATTTGGGGTTTTTCTTGCAAATGTGAACTGAGATTTGAGGGACTTGAGTTCATGTTTATTTCCTCAAGAAACGATGGTGCTTTATGCAAAGGATGAAAGAATTTGTTTGGAGGGGGTTATTTGCAAAACAGCCCATATAATTTTCTGGGGTCTAATTTACAAAATGACCACGAATTTGGGACTGAAATTCAGGGAGGGTTGACCCCAAACTCCTGGTCAAACTTTTGGTAGAGGGATGTGGAGGTTAAACCAAAAGTTTGTGGAGGGGCTTTTATGTAAAATTGACCAAATTCTGTAAAAGGACTTATTTGCAAAATTTGATCAGAATTATGGGGTACCGGGATGTTAGATGATCAAGTATAATGACCACAACCCGAGTCACACGTGTCCTTGACCTAAATTTGGCCTTGAGCACGGGGGGTATTTTGGGTATTTCGCCAAAATTTATCGCGAAACGAGGATTATCGTTTTGCGTGCACGAAATTCGTAGGTTTAATTAGACTTTAACTGTAAAGTCTTATTTGTTTATAGGATTTCAAGTCCAAGTGCTTAATTTCCCCTTTTTCGATATTTCGTGTATTATGTTATACCTGATATACTGATCTTCACTGCAGATCTGCGATGTCTTCTCGTCGCGCTCGGCTTTCCAGGAGTCGCTCTCACTCGCAGCACAGCGAGGAGGAGGCTCCCGCTGTATCTTCTTCTGCGGCTTCTTTTTACGGGGGTGAGAATTTTATACTTTCTGTATCCCGGATTGACCTCTCGCGGGTCATGAAGGAAGAACCGATGCCCCTCCCGCGGGGGTTAAGGTTTCAGACTTGTTTTGCTTTAGCCAATTCAAGTCTTCGGATATATTGGGGCGATCTCGTGTTGTCTTGCACTTTGGAGACCGGTGTGTGTTATCACACTATCTATGTGATTGATACATACCGTTCCCCTGGTGTAGGACACTCGAGATCGTCTCTCCAATGATCCGTTAACTGATCTTATCTTGTTTTTTATGAGACAGATTTTCTGACTCTATATGCTTTTGCGGTTTGTTGCAGTCGAGTTTCCCCAGGGGTAGCCTTCCTCACCATGTCCCCACAGGTTGTAGCAAAGAAGTGTTCTCTTCAGCTTCCGCCCGGCAGATCATCGATCCACTTCCGCAGTTCGGTCGAGATCGTTCAGACGATTTCTGTCGCTTGATAAGGGATGGAGGGCGTCATTGTTTGCGCCAGCTCCTCACCGACGCTCCCCTCACTGCAGATGCTACTTCTACTGAGGCTTTAAAGAAGCCAGATTTTTTATTCGGGGATCACACCGAGGATCCTGCTGTGCTAACTCTTGCTGAGGAGCACTGGCTGACCCTTGACGAGGGAGCCTTTTTATATATCCCCTCTAGTCCTCGCCAGTGTTCTTTTACTAACTTGGAGGGGCAGGCTGTGGGGCGACAGATGTCCTGGCCTCTTACCAATGCTGCTATCCACGTTCAGTGCGGATACATTTCTCACCATAAGAATCCCGGTTCTCTTGGGTATCAATCTGTTTGCGGCCTTCGACCCGGGATCATGGGTCTTGATACCGCACCCCCAGGTGAGGTATCGTCGGCCGCTCTTACCGTGAAGAACCGTCTAGCTCAGCTTGGGAGACAGTTACCTCACCCGGAGTACAGATGTTACGGTTGGGCTTCCTCACTGGCTAAGGGATGGTGGGCTCGCTTGACCAGTTATGTCCTGGGACGCTGGGAGAGAGATTTAAAGAGCAGTGGATTATATACGCCCATACGAGCCACCATGCTCGGACTTCCAGTTAGCTGCCGTCACTTCATGGCGTTGGTCGAGACATATATGCCTGATAGCAACACCTTTTTGACCAGTGGCGGAGAGCTAGGGTTGGCTCTTCATGAGATGCACCATATTTCGGGCCTTCCGATGGGGAATCGCCCGTATCAGGAGTACTTTCCTTCTAACCAGCAGTTGGAGTGTTTGAAGAAAGATACTCCCGATATGCATGATACCCTGTGGGACCTCACTTGCCACTATTATACTTCCTTGATACAGACTTCTCCCCTGGCGAAGAAGAAGAAGCAAATCAGTTTGAGGCAGTTTGCTCTTTACCTGTTCCCTAATTTGGAGGATGATTCCGGGGAGCCTATACATGAGTTAGGTGTATTGACTCCTGCTGCTATTAATGAGCTGATGGAGAGGGCCGAGGCCCGTTCTTATACTATCGCCAGTGCTGAGGGAGCTTTTTCGGCAGGAACCAAATTTCGTTCATTTCTTCGTCGTGCATATAAGCCTATTGAGCCCCGTTCTTTGTTAGCTGGCTACCTCGCTCTTTGGCTGAAGAAGTGTGTCGTTCCGTACCAATTTTCAGACGCTCTACCTCTTGAGGTGCTCTTCCCTGCGGTCCAGCTGGCTTATGGGAGAGAGCTTTCTCTGCTTCCAGCGATGGTTGCGAGTATCCATTGCGGGCTTAGGAGTGTAGTCAGCATCCTTACACAGGTGGGTCCTGAGCCGTCCACTGAGCTTATTTGTCCGAAGGTTGAGCTTCCCTATGCATACTTGATGGCGTGGTTCGTTCTTCACCGTCCGGACTTGATGTCGGCGCCCAGCACCATTGATGCTCCCGTTCCTTTCCTACAACTGTTGGAGAGGAGTAGGTGGCTTGGGAAGAAATTTGAAGATGTACAACAAGCACTTCAAGTTTGTCGGAGTTGGGAGCTCTTCAAGTGCTTTCCTCACTTCTCGGGACGTTATGGCGAGGAGATGACTGACATGGAGAAACCTCGAACTAACCGGACCGTTCTTGACGTCGGTTGCTTTCGTTGGTTGGTGAACATCCGTGTCGGGTATCTTGTTCTCCGGGTGAAGAACCGGTGTCACATCGAGCCTTACTTTCCCTGCCGTTTCGCACGTCAGTTCGGCTACGACCAACTATATGTTGGGAACCCGAACCGTGGTTTACAGGTTAAGGGAGGGCTTGTCGACGGTATACGAGCGTGGCTATGGACCATGGTTGGTTGCACCGGGGCTCAGTTTGCTCTTCCTTCGTATAAGCGCAAGCCGATGATTACCTTCCTCAGCTGCAAGTGGTTCCTTTCGGCTTACGAATCCATAGGTGTGAAGAGCCTTTCGGAGTTAGAGTCCGAGCACTTGGTCCAGGCTGCTATGGCGGCTGCTAGGAAGCAGGGGAAGAGGCCTGCTCAATCTCCTCCTTTAAGCAGAGCTGATGGAGAGCACCTTCCTGCGGATGGCGATGAAGCTTGTGAGGAGGAAATGGGCATAGACACCGACCAAGTAGAACTTGATACAGGTTTGCCATGTTTCTTGATTCCCTTCTCCTCAACCTTAGTACGCGAAATAATCCTTGTTGTTTCAGGTGGATCGGCTGATGACCATGAACCTCTCGCCTCACGTCGTGCGAAATCTAAGTTTGGTGGACAAACTTCGCACAATCGTCCCGTCGGTTCCAAGAGGGGTGGTCCTTTGAAAAGGAAGAAGGTTGCCTATAGACCTCCTGTTGATCAGCGCTCTCATGGAGTAGATTCCGGAGGCTTTGCCGACAGGGAGGAAGGTAACCCTCCGTCATTTTTATTGTTTTAGCATGATCTTTTTTTTTTTTTTTTTTTTTTTGAATTCGTAACCATGCCTTATGTTCCAGAGTTCCTTGAAGAGGGAGAGCTCCCGTTGCCTCCCGTATCCCCTGGTCCTGAGCACATGGATTGTTTCGTGCAGCAGATGTGCGACGCCCTTCATGACGGCTCTCTGGGCATCGATTTGAACATTGATCTTGGGCCAGAGTACGGGGTTGAGCCCAACATTTCATATTCAGGTATATTTGTACCCGATGACATCCTCTTTAATCATATGCTGTAGGTATTTCTGTGCTTATTTTCTTACACGCATCCCCACCATGTAGGGTTTGCTGAACCAGGGGATGCTTCTATTCCGAGTTTCTCGGAACCCGACGCTGGGTTGTTAGTGGATATGCTGGCTGAACAAGCCGCCAAAGGAGCTGCGGGACCACCCTTTGCAGGTGATACACTCACAGGTACAGCATCCGCCACCAGGACTGATTCTCCTTCGACTACCGACCCTTCCCGTGTTGGAGAAGATGATGGACTCGCAGGTGTGCCGATGATCTTATCACCCTGATTCTCTTTATTTGCCTAAATTTCTATTTTGATTAATAAAGAGGTATAACTGTAGGACCAGGCGTTGTGCCTGATGCTGCTGCAGTTTCCGGGGCTGATAGTTTGCCTGAGAGCCATGTCTCTTTGCCACAGCCGAGAGATATGACTGATTTGCCTGCCGGGGTTGATGTACCCTCCGTGGCTAATCCTGCTGTTATCTCAGAGTCTGCCGTGCCTCCACCCGAGGGAAGTTTCGCCAGTACAGGTATACTTCGAATTTCCTCTCGGGTTTCCTTGTCGTATTTGATAATCTCTTAACTTCCCTATTGTTGTTTGCAGGAGCTCGATCATCTCTATATGAGTACGTTCGCGTCCTTTTGGCTGATACTGATCCTGAGAAAGAGATTTTTCGCGCGGACCTCAACTTCTTCACCGCCTTTTATAATGGCATGATTGAGAAACTTCTTCTCCGAGGATACTGCTTTGACCAGTTCCGGCGTTCCTTTTCTCGCCACATGCTGATGATGAGGGAAGAAGGATACCCAGAGTTGGCTGATTCCTTCACTGCTGATTTTACTGCTCTGGAGTCAGAGGTTCAAGAATTGAGGGATTTGAAGGCTGGCGGAGCTTCTTCTTTTGCATCTTCTCAGGTGGAGGACAGGTTAATGCATTGGCGTGACCTGAGATCTTCCGTTGGTGGCGAGCTCCGATCACGTGAGCACACTGTTGCACAGCTGATGGCCTCTCTGGCGAGGAAGGACACCAGTAGAGCCGAGTTAGTCAGCTCCCTGGATTCCACTCATGCAGAGATAGCTAGACTGAAGGAAGCCTTGGAACGCGCCGAAGAGTCTGCCGCTACTATTAGTGAGGACCTTGTTGGGTTGGAGCGTTCTCGTGACTGGACTCTCGACAGGCTGGGATCAGCACAGGAGGAGTTGATGAAGCTACAACGCGAAGCCGCGGAAGTTCTCAACAGTTCTGAAGATTCTGTCCGAGCTAGCTTGCAGGCGGAGTTCGAGCAGAGCTATATGGATAGGCTCTCTGGTTTGGAGTCTCATATTCTTAGCCGTCAGCTGCCTTCGGGTTGACGAACTTGTTGTTGTATGCTTTTGTCTTGATCTTTTATGAGAGACTCCTTATTTGCTTCTTTTTATATGATGTTTCTTGATATGCCGTGGTGTCTTCTTTAATCGGTAAAAGACTAAATCGGCTATACGTGTTAGGTATAGGCTTTGGGATTATTGGCCAACCCCCAGCCCTCAACGGGTTTGGCGTGCCTTTACCGATTACCGTTCGAATCGGGCTAGCATGCGAATTATCTAAATCCGTTCCGCATGTAACGTTGTGCTAAGAGAGCGAACCCTCTGAGACTTTTATGCTATGACTTTGAATACATAGACTTCGTCTTTCTCACGAGAAAGACTACCCGGCAACGCGTGTTAGGCGCCGACTTCATCCCTGTCTTTTCTGAAAGCAAAGACAGAGGAAAAGGTGCTATGATTTTGAATACATAGACTTCATCTTTCTCACGGGAAAGATTACCCGGCAACACTGGTTAGGCATTGACTTCATCCCTGTCTTTTCTGAAAGCAAAGCCAAGGGAAAGGGGGAGACTAGAAGTGGGATATCCACTCCGAGAATCAAAAAGATTCGGATAACCCTAACTGTCGTAAGGTTTGGTTACCGAATCGAAAGGTTCAAACGACCCTAACTGTCGTAAGGTTTGGTCATTCGACTCTGAAGAGGAAGAATTTTATATTCTATCTTCAGCAGGAAAGGAAACTCGAGGTGGGATCTCCACCTCCAGGATCCGACAGGTGAAACTAGAAGTGGGATCTCCACTCCGAGAATCAAAAAGATTCGGATAACCCTAACTGTCGTAAGGTTTGGTTACTCGAATCGAAAGGTTCAAACAACCCTAACTGTCGTAAGGTTTGGTCATTTGACTCTGAAGAGGAAGAATTTTATATTCTATCTTCAACAGGAAAGGAAACTCGAGGTGGGATCTCCACCCCCAGGATCCGACAGGTGAAACTAGAAGTGGGATCTCCACTCCGAGAATCGAAAAGATTCGGATAACCCTAACTGTCGTAAGGTTTGGTTACTCGAATCGAAAGGTTCAAACGACCCTAACTGTCGTAAGGTTTGGTCATTTGACTCTGAAAGTGGACCTCTCGTTCATTGGAGGAATCGAGAGGGGATTTTGGTTGTGGTCCTAACTGTAGTAAGGTTTGACCAAGTGGGAAATTTGAGAATGATCCTAACCGTAGAAGGGTTTGATCAATCGATTTGTGGACCTCTCGTTCTTTGGACGAATCGAGAGGGGAATTTGGCTTTGGTCCTAACTGTAGTAAGGTTTGACCAAAGGGAGAGTGTGAGAATGATCATAACCGAAAGAAGGTTTGATCACTCGATTTGTGGACCTCTCGTTCTTTGGGCGAATCGAGAGGGGAATTTGGCTTTGGTCCTAACTGTAGTAAGGTTTGACCAAGGGGAGAGTGTGAGAATGATCATAACCGAAAGAAGGTTTGATCACTCGATTTGTGGACCTCTCGTTCTTTGGGCGAATCGAGAGGGGAATTTGGCTTTGGCCCTAACTGTCGTAAGGTTTGACCAAACTGGAATGGTGTGGTGGAGACTATGAGTAGTCAGAAACCACTGAAAGTTCTGCGAGGGGAGAATCAATGATTTAGATCTCATCTCAGCAAAAGAGTGTTGGTGAGAGTTAAATTTTGACAAACAAGAATATTCGGAATTCGAATATTGATTTCTTGTTCATCAGCGACCGGGTTATCCCTAAGAATACCCCGATGTGGTATTCTTCCGGGAACTTCCCGGTACCTCAATTCTTCTGAGGATACTAAGGATAGTATCTCTTCAGAAATTTGCCATTTATTGGCATCATGAGCCGGTCACCATCTTTGGTGACTAGACGATAGGCGCCGTTCGAGTAAACTGTTTCTACTACGAACGGTCCCTCCCATTTGGGTTCGAATTTGCCTTTCTTCTTGGAGTTAAGGATCATAGGACGTTTCTCGGTTAAGACCAAGTCCCCTTCCTTAAAACTCCTTTGTCGAACCTTTTTGTCGAAGGCTCTAGAAATTCTGGCTTGGTAAAACTCAATATGCTGTTGAGCTTCTAAGCGCTTTTCGTCGAGCATTTCCAGTTCTTCGAGGCGCTTCTGATGTTGTTCTTCGGTCGTCATCTGGGTTGCAAGAGCGATCCGAAGAGATGGAATTTGGACTTCCAAAGGGAGAACGGCTTCACATCCATACACCAATGAGTACGGGGTTGCGCCGGTCGGCGTACGTACCGTGGTACGATAGGCCCATAAAGCTGCGCCGAGCTTGTCGTCCCAATCTCGCTTGTTATTTTTCACAAGCTTTGACAAGAGCTTTATGATAGTCTTGTTGAAAGCTTCAGCCAATCCATTTGCTGTGGGATTGTAAGCCGTTGACGAGATGTCCTGAATTTTGAACTTTTCGCAGAACCTTATGAAGGTGTTGCTGATAAATTGAGGACCGTTGTCATGTATGATTCGTCTTGGAACACCATGCCTGTAGATGATATGGTGCTTGATGAATGCAATGACGTTGCTCGTCTTCACTTCTCTGAGTGGAACTGCTTCAGCCCATTTGGAGAAGTAATCAGTGATTGCCAGAATGAACCGATCGCCTTTGACTGATGGAGGAGTTATAGGACCAACAATGTCCATTCCCCAAGTCTCGAACGGCCATGACGTCACCGAAGGATGTAAATGTTCCGGCGGTTGGTGCATGTAATTCGCATGTATCTGACACGCGTGACACTTTCGGGCGTATACGATTGCCTCATGCATCATGTGGGGCCAAAAATACCCCATTCTTCTGATGCGATCATAAAGCTTGGGGCCAGGTTGGTGTGCGCCACACTCTCCTTCGTGCGCCTCCTTAAGCACTTCTTGAGCTTCTTTGGTCGACAAGCAACGCAGTAGTAGGCCGTCATACCCCCTGCGGTAGAGCGTTCGATTCTCCGTATTATAGTAGAATCTCGCCGCTCTTCGTCGGATTGACTCTCTTTCTTTCACGTCTTCTGGCAAGATCCCATGCAAGACGTAGTCGATGATGGGGAAACGCCAATCTCGAGGTTCGAACTCAGCCTGAGTTGTGTGCACCTCTTGGACCTCTTCCTCCTTGCCATTTTCATCATAAAGTGGCACTAAGAGTTGGTGAGTTCTTACCGTGACAAATTGTTCTGTCCCGGGTGGCTGCGCCAAGGATACAGCTAGAGCTGCCAATGCATCTGCATAGGTGTTCTGCAACCGCGGCACGTGCTCGATGAAGAATCCTTCAAACGATTCTGCCAGTTCTACCGCTATCTTGTGATACGGGATTAGATCCTGACTTCGAACTTCATATTCCCCTTGGACCTGTTTGACGATTAGTTGAGAATCACCGAAGGCTTCGAGATACTCAACCCCCAGCTCCTTGGCGAAATTGAGGCCTATGATTAGTGCATTATACTCCGCCACGTTATTCGAGCATGGCTCAGTTAATGAGTAGGCTCGAGGCATCACATGTTTTCCCGGGGAGACTAAGACCACCCCAACTCCGGAGGAGACCCTAGAGCATCCAGGAGTACTTATGGCATTAGCTGCTCGCGAAGCGCCGTCGAAGTACAAACGCCACACTTGTTGGTGTGAAGTTGCGTTGACTTCGTGGGTTTCATCAGGTAAATCGTCATATATCTCGGCGGCGTCCGTCGTTGGATTAGATGCCAGGAGATCGCAGATGGCCTGTCCTTTTATCGACTTCTGCTGTTTGAAGTGCAGATCGTATTGGGACAAGAGTAAAGCCCACTTCGCTAATCGCCAGCTCATGGAAGCCGGTTGAGTCATGAACACTCGGACCGGGTTAACTTTGGAGATGACGTAGATGGTTTGTCCAACCAGGTAATGCCGCATCTTCTGGATGGCGAACACTAAGGCGAGGCATTCCCTCTCAATCATAGGATATCGAGATTCCGCGCCCACCATAGTTCGGCTTAAGTAATATACTGCTTGCTCGTGACCGTTATCGTCATCTTGTGCAAGCAATGCACTTAATGAGTGGCTCGTCGCCTTGACATAAATCAAGAACGGTTTGCCTGATTTCGGTGCAACGAGTACGGGAGGTTTCGAGAGATATTCTTTGATACTCTCGAACGCCTTTTGACAGGCATCGTCCCATATGAATGACACGCCCTTCTTTGTAAGCCTGGAGAACGGTTGGCATTTCCCCGAAAGGTTTGAGATAAACCGACGGATATACGCCAATCGCCCTTGCAGTCCTCTGAGCTCCTTGAGGTTCCTCGGAGGTTGCAATTCATTGATCGCCTTTACTTTGTCCGAATCAATGTGAATACCTTTGGTAGTGACGACGAACCCCAGGAATTTACCACTAGCCATTCCGAGGAAAGACTTGGTAGGGTTCATCTTCAACTGATGGGCCCGCATCAAATCGAACATGGTCTTCAAGTCTTTGATGTGATCTTTCTTATCACGACTTTTCACGACCAAATCGTCCACGTAGCATTCGACGGTCTTTCGGAGATGTTCCTGGAAGATCTTCGACATAGCTCGCTGATATGTAGCACCTGCATTCTTCAAGCCGAAGGGCATGACTGTGTAGCAGAATACGCCGAGAGGTGTTCTAAATGCTGTATGCTTCTCATCATCTGGATGCATCTTTATCTGGTTGTAACCAGAGAAACCATCCATAAAGGACATCCTCTCAAACCCACACGTGTTGTCGATGATAACATCCGTGATGGGGAGAGGAAAGTCATCTTTTGGGCAAGCAGCATTGAGGTCCCTGAAGTCAATGCATATCCGGATCTTCCCGTTCTTCTTTAGGACCGGAACAATGTTGGCAAGCCATTCGGGATGTTGCTCCTCTCGGATAAAACCCGAATCGATGAGCTTTTTGACTTCAGCTTCGATTGCTTCCATCATTTGCGGACGAAACCGTCGTTGTTGTTGTTTGACTGGTTTGACCTCCGGCTTGATGTTGAGACGATGCACTGCTACGTTTGGGTCGAGACCTGGCATGTCTTCATAATTCCAGGCGAACACGTCGATGTACTCCCGGATAAGAGAAATCAACTCCTCCTTCTCTTCAGGCAGGAGGCTGTCGCTGATGAATATTGGCTTCGGATTTTCTTCGCTGCCCATATTCACCTGAACGACTTGGTCTTCGGTAGGAGGCTCTCTCTGCTCGAACCGGTCGCCATACTGCATGCTTAAGTGATGAACCCACGGGTCTTCCCATGTCGGCATCTCATCATCTTCTTCTATTGTCGTTGGATCAACCGTGACCATATTCGACATTAGCTTCTTAAACACCTCACCAAGACTAGTGTCGGAATCCCAACCCGAAGAGTCGGAAGAATATCCCTTCCTAGTCTTGTTAGCAATCTGGTCAATGATTTGCCAGCCACACTCATCATCTAACGAGACATAGCCTAGACCTCTTTTGTGGCGGTAGTAATTATCGGGTTTTCCCTTCGGTACATAGGCCATCCGGGGTGGAACCCGTGGACCTCGACCAAAGAAAAGACCCTCTCCGATCTTGAAGTCATACCCGTGCCTTTCCATCATGTTGCGTGCTTTCGCATCGTATTTGGATAGATGACGAGCTGGTTTATCATCGTCGTCTTCCTCTTCCAGGAAGTGGTTGGGTATCGGAGATGCTCTTCCTTTGCCGTAGACGACTTCCTTTCCACCCCCAATCCCTGCGGGGATGATGAGTGTTGTTCCGCAAGGGTCGCGTACCTGCTTCTTCGTTAAACAAAATGATTGAAGAGGCATATATAAATCAGGGTTAGCATAGAGTTCGTTGGTGATATCATCAAGACCTGTCGAGTACTCTAAATCATCGTTTATTGATAGTTCTTCGGCAAGTTGCCAATTACAACTATCTTCCGATGATTCATCATCGTCAAGATTGATTACAATGGGTACAATGTTGTTTAAAACAAAACCGCCATCGTAATCAAACCCGGGTTCGGTATCAGCTTCTTCTCCGCTGTCCGTTCCTTGGGCCGATGGTTCAGTATCGGACTCAGCGCCATATAAAAGGGAATCGGTGAAATAATTCTCCAATCCCTTGAACGGTTGCTTATCCGCGACCACCGTCTTGACTTCATTATTTGTGCCTACATATTTGAAGCACTGATGTAGAGTTGACGGGACTATAAGGTTACCGTGGATCCAAGGTCGACCCAACAGTAAATTATAGGATGTTTCCGCGTCAATCACATAGCATGTGACCTCCGACCTCAAATCCCCGATCTGGCATTTGACTCGGATCTTTCCCAAGGGCCTAGACCCGCTGGTGTTGAATCCATAAATCGTCGTGCCAGTGGAAGCTAATTTGCTAGTCGGGATTCCGAGATGATGCATCAATCGGAAGGGCATGATGCTAACAGCGGAACCCGGATCGACTTGGATCCGGTTGACAACGCTGGAGCCAATGTGCCCGGTGAAATACAGGGGCCTATCATGCTTTGAATTCTTCGTTTGCATGTCTTCCTTGGTAAAAGAGATGCAGGGGAAGTGATGCGCCGCCAAGTTGCAGTGTTGAACTGAGGACTCTGGTTCTTCGGGAGATGGCTTGATCCGAGTTAGGAAAGCCTCCGAATCACTCAAAGCTTCTTGCAGTGCCTTCCTTGTATCCTTCGACAATCGCAGCAACTCGTATAGAGTTATCCTGGCCGGGATGTTGGCCAATTGCGCCATAATGTCGAAATGGGGCTGAGAGCTTGTATTCCCCGGTTTGTCTCGTCCAATTGGATTATTGAATCGAGACGGCCTCGGGTTCTGAGCTTCTTGACGTACAGGCTCTTTCCCTTTATCCTTCTGCGGGATCCTTTCCGTAGCCACCGCAGGTGTTGGGGGAATTGCTGAAATTCCCAACTCTGCCAGCGTCTTGGAAGGTGGGGTTTTGGTACCCAATTGCTCAGTAGCCTCCGGATACTTGAAGTGATACTCATTCCCGCTTCGGGTTGCGAAAGCTTCCTGCTCGTCTTCAGAAAGCGGGAAGGCCGGGATTTTGTCATCATCCACCCCTGGTATTGGAGAAGCACCATAGCATGATTTGCCCTTCCTCTTCGGCTTCTTCTTGTTCTTTGTGGAAGAGGTCCCGGCCCACTGTTCATCCGCGATCAAGTCCGGATGAACCCACAAGATTTCGCCATTTGGGGCTGTGTGTGGCACAAGCCCTTTCTGGCGCTGCTGGTGTGGATCATCGTTCACTGTCTTTACCGCCGCTTTGATCACCGACTCGTGTTGGAACCAACTCGAGGGAACAGATCCAAAGCTAATGGACACGGTATTTGCACCCACCTTCTTCTCCTTGGGCTGTTTCATGGTGATGACCCCAACATCGATCAGGGCCTGAATCTTGTCCTTGAGAGCGTAGCACACCTTGGTAGGATGGTGCACCGCTCGGTGGAATGCGCAATATTTCGGATCATTGACCCTCTTGGCATCTTCTTGATCCTGAATTGGCGGCAGCTTGATCTTGTTGTTCTCCACGAGGTATTTGAAAATACCCGGGATTTCATCCTCTTTGAACGAGTAAACCTTTGGGAACCTCGGCTCCCCAACCTTTTGCTTCTGGGGCTGCTGTTGCCACCTGGGTTGTTGAGGCGCCCTTTGTTGCTGCTGCTGCGTCTGCTGCGGCTGTTGAGGCTGTTGCGGCTGTGCTTGCACTTCAAAGACCTGATTTGCGACCACCGCATTTGCATGCGCCTTCCCTTTACCCTTGGGGGTAAAATTTGGTTGCGGGGCGTTGTTGGGTATTTGTCCCCTCTCCGCCTTCTTCCTCTTGAGGAATCGCTCGGCTCTTTCTCCTCGCATCTTCAAGTCCTTCCAGGTTTTGGATGGCGCCATTCCCATGGCTTCGAGGATGTCGAGCGTGAGGTTGTTGTGGCAAGTCTCGAGGATGAAATCCTCGCTGACCGGATCCCTGCAATTCATAGCTTTGTTCCGGAACCTCTTCACGAAGTTTTCAACCGTCTCGCCGTTCTTTTGCTTTTCATCAAACAGCGTACCGATTGAAACCTCGGTGTCATCATCAAAGAAGTTGGTTAAAAACATGTCCTCCATGTCATCCCAGCCATTGATACTTCCAGGCTTGAGACGGCGGTACCAATCGAAGGCAGCTCCGTGAAGAGTGCCGACGAATGACCGCACCATGAGGGGCTCATTTCCGGAAATGATTCCTAAATGAGACTTGAAATAGATTAAATGCTGGGTAGGGGAACCCTTCCCATCAAACGGCGTAAAGTTAATTAAATTAAACTTTGCCGGATATGGGATCGATTCCCACTCCCTCGGATATGGGCAGGGTATACCGGATCTTTTTACCTCCTGAGCATTCATCAATGCATTGATCTTGCTCTCCAGGTCTTTCATCTTCCTGTCCTCACTCGTCTCGGTCTTCGAGTGGCTTCTGGGAGAGGCGGCGTGGTCCTCTTTTGCATTTTCTTCTGCGGGACCACCCCCAGTGTTGGTATTGACGGGAGGAATGTTGACATTATCCGCTTCCCGTTCATGCTCCTCTGGATTGCGCTGGCTCGGTTCTCCTTGGTGAACCGTCATCGCCGCGATCTGTTGATCGTGCATCTCCCTCATCCGCTGCATGGCCATCTCCATTTCGAATTTGAAGCTTTCCTTTTGCTTGGCTAGGGCTTCTTCAAGTATTTTCGACATTTGCTCGGCACTGATCATGAGCGATTCATAAGATTGGCCCACACTCGAAGTTGTGTCATCGGATGCAACGGCGGAGCAGGTATCAGAATCAACATCGGATTCCTCCTCTTCTAGGGAAAGTCCCTTGTGTACTCTTGGGTAAGTGTTTCGTTTGACGGTTCCCGACCGCAGCCACGTCATGCATCGGGATGCCTCGGCAAGCTGATCCAGGTTGAGACGTGGTGTTGATCCCCCTCTGCCGGTCATGTTGACTGACACTTTCGAATATTCATCCTCTCGGCGGAGCGATTTCTTCTTGTGGAAACGCTTCGACTTGGAGAGTCTCTCGAATACCGAGATTCTTGTTGGGGTCTGAGTACAGCAACATTCGGACAGCACTGCCTTGATAATGTTGGCACACGGGCAGTGGGACTCCTGCATGTACCTCTTTCGAGATTTTTCCGCACCCCCAGCCCTGTAGTACAGCTCATCAGCTTGATAGCTGGAGCAACCTACAGAGTGCTGGTGGATGTCCCTCGGTATAACACGCTCGTCCTCAGACGAGTGTGTTTCCCTTTGGGAATGTAAAAATTGGTTAGATTTTTCAAGAGTGGCCCGTTCAATTTTACGCTTTTGGGAGCGTAGAAATCGAACGGGCTCTTTCAGTTCGACTCGCAATTCAGTGCGGTCGGTGATAGGGGCTTTCCCTTTGTCAATATTCTTGGGGGGATTGATTCCACTCCCAGTCTGGATTTTAGTTTGGGGACCTTTCAATGGTCCCAGCCGTTCTTTGACGGGTATTCTGCCTCGGTTCTCCGGTAAGGGACCGAGACGACTCGTCAAAGGAAGCTGGGATCTTGAATGATCCCCTTTTTTACCTGGCCCTGTTGAGGGTGCCGGTACGGGAGGAGTAGGCTCTGATTTGGTTGGACTCTGGGCGATAATCTTGCCCTTCTTGGTTTGAGGTGTTAGGTTTGCCTTGGGCACCCACACCGATTTGCTCTTGGACGGCGTTTTGACCGCCGATTCTTGCTGCATCTCCTCTGTCTTTTTTAGGAGGAGCCGGGCATGTGCAAGCAGAGCACGGCGCTTCTTGATTCGCTCCTCGAGCGTGGAGCGGTTCCTCTTGATGCGGATCCACTCATTCGCTCCTGATTTGGAGGGGAAGTTGATTACCTGCCGCTGCTCTTGTCGCTGCCTCGACTTCAAGTCCTCTGCATAGCGCACTCCATCCTTTGACTCCTTGGCCTTGGCGAGCTGTTGAGCGAGACGTTGGCGACGTCTTTGAAGCGCTCTCTTTGATGGAGTTGAAGCAGCATCACCTATCGCCTTTGTAGCGGTTGGATCTACGTTCTTGACCACACTGATCGACGTAAGGCCGTTGTGTGGTGCAAGTGTAGTGGCAGCGACGGCGGGGTCTTGAATTGAGGAGTTGGAGATCCCGCGAGTCCTTTTTGGAGATGAATTCCTCCTGCGCCGGTGCGGAGAGGCGGATCTGGAGGAGGAGGAGGAGAGGTACTCTTCGAACTTCTTCTGATCGAATTCGTATTCGATCTCTTCATTCACCCGGATCTTGAAGGCCGGTTGCGTCACTCCGATCTCGGCAGCGAGGTCGGCGGCTCCCACTGTGGTCGCCAGCTTGTTTTCGGTAAAAGCTGCTGTCTTCATTGATTTGTGATCTGTTACAACTTCGATCGTTACAACAGAATAAAAAAATGAAAACAAATGATTACAACTTTTCTGAAAATAAACACGAGGTCCCGTTCTGGTTCGGTCTCGCTTGCGTGGGTTGTTGGCCTGTGACGGGGACGTCGATGTCCGTGGACCGCCGACTCTTCAAGATCCTTCCGGGAAAATCCGGCAGAGCTTCGTCTATCCGCGTGGGATATAGAAGCGAAACTTCGTCGATCCGCGTGAGATCTTAGAAGTTTAAAGCTTATGCCTCGGTTAAACGAGGCACTAGCTCTTCTTAGTAGTCACCGCTAATGGGCAATACTAAGGACAGAAGGGGGTGAATGAAGGAAAAGAT
>BQKN01062318.1:0-33425 GCA_022839385.1 Asparagus kiusianus
AAAAGCCATCCATGAAGGACATCCTCTCGAATCCGCACGTATTGTCGATGATGACGTCCGTGATTGGGAGGGGAAAGTCGTCTTTCGGACATGCCGCATTCAGGTCCCTGAAGTCGATGCATATCCTGATCTTACCATTTTTCTTCATGACTGGGACAATATTAGCTAGCCAGTCTGGATGTTGCTCCTCTCGGATAAATCCTGAGTCGATCAATTTTTTGACCTCCGCCTCAATGGCTTCCATAATCTACGGACGAAACCGTCTCTGCTGTTGTTTGACAGGTTTGGCATCCGACTTGATATCAAGACGGTGCACCGCCACATTGGGGTCGAGCCCTGGCAAGTCTTCGTAATTCCAAGCGAAGACGTCGATATATTCCCTGATGAGAGCAATTAATTCCTCCTTCTCACCTGGGGGAAGACTATCGCTGATGAATATGGGCTTTGGGTTGGCTTCATCGCCCATATTAATCTGGACTATTTTATCCTCAGTGGGGGGTTCCCTCTGTTCAAACCTATCACCATACTGCATGTTCAAGTGATGAACCCATGGGTCTTCCCACGTTGGCATTTGATCTTCGTCCTCCATCGTAGATAGATCAGCTGTAGTCATGTTCGACATTAGGGTTTTGAATACTTCCCCTAAACTTGTATCGGAGTCCCATTCTGAGGAATCTGCCGAGTACCCATCTTTAGCCTTGTTAGCAATTTGATCGATAATTTGCCAACCACATTCATCATCAGACGAGGAAACGTAGCCTAAGCCTCTTTTATGACGGTAATAATCATCCGGTTTCCCTTTTGGTACGTACGCCGCTTTGACTGGGATACGGGAACCTCGATCGAAGTATAAACCTTCTCCGAGTGTGAAATCATATCCCTGTTTTTCCATGAGCTTGCGTGCTTCCGGACTATACTTAGATAAATGCAGACTGGATTTATCATCATCCTCATCTTCTCTTAGGAAATGATCTGGCAACGAAAAATTCTCTCATTTACCGTAAACCACTTCTTTTTCACCTCCTACTTTGGCAAGAACGATCAGGGTCGTTCCGAAAGAATGTTGGAGGTGTTTCTTCGTTACATAAGATGATCGGAGCGGCGTATATAACTCAGGCTTATCGTCTAATCCTTTTATCGCATCATCAAGAGACAACGAGTACTCTAAATCATCTTTTATTTCAATATCGACAAGTTGCCAGTTACAACTGTCATCTGACGATTGTTCATCGTCAAGATTGATTACAAAGGGTACAATGTCATTTAAATCAAAATCACCATTGTAATTGAATCCGGCTTCGGAATCAGCTTCTTCTCCGCTGTCCGTGCCCTGGACCGATGGTTCCGTATCGGATTCGTTACCATAAAGGAGAGAATCAGTGAAATAATTCTCAAACCCTTTAAATGGTTGCTTATCCGCGACCACCGTCCTGACTCTACCATCTGTGTCGACATATTTCAGACACTGATGGAGAGTGGAGGGAACTATAACATTACTATGGATCCAAGACCGACCCAGTAGTAAGTTATATGATATCTCAGCATCAATCACGTAACACGTGACCTCCGTCTTCAGATCACCCATTTGGTACTTTATCCGGATCTTTCCCAAAGGCCTTGACCCGTTGGTGTTGAATCCGTAAATGACCGTGCCTGTAGACGCCAATTTGCTGACGGGAATGCCAAGGCTATGCATTAGGCGAAGTGGCATAATACTCACAGCGGAACCCGGATCCACTTGGATTCGATTGACTTCGCTGGAGCCAATGTACCCGACGAAGTATAGGGGCCGATCATGGTTCGAATTCTTCGTCTGCATATCCTCTTTGGTAAAGGTGATGTAGGGAAGGTTCTTGGCCGCTACATTACATTGTTGGACTGACGGTTCTGGCTCTCCCGGTACCGGCTTGATCCGAGTGAGGAATGCTTCTGAATCGGCCAGGGCTTCTCGTAAGGCTTCCCTAGTCTCCTTAGACAGCCGCAACAACTCATACAACGTTATCCGTGCTGGAATATTGGCTAATTGAGCCATGATATCGAAAACCCGTGGAGTTTTTGAGCTCTCCGGTTTATCTCTTCCAATCGGACGATTGAAACGAGACTGCTTCGGATTCTGCACCTCTTAGGGTCCCTTTTCTTTCTGCTTATCCATCGGCTATCGTCGAACATCTTCAGCCGGTTTAGGAGCTGCAATCATCCCCAGTTCTGTGAGAGTCTTGGCTGGTCCCCGTTTGGTCACCCCCTGCTCAGTTAACTGGTCATTGGGCGATGGATAGTTGTAGTGATACTCGTTTCCGCTCCGGGTCGCAAAGACTTCTTGTTGTTCTTCAGAGAGCGGGAAGGTAGGAGCTTCATCGCCATCCTCTTTGAAGATTGCAGAAGTAGCGTTGCAGGCTTTGCCTTTACCCTTTCTTTTCGAGGAAGTCGCCCACTGCTCATCTTCAATCAGATCCGGATGAACCCAGAGGATTTTGCCGTTCGGGGCTGTGTGTGGCACAAGTCCCTTTTGGCGCTGTCCATGTGGGTCATCATTCACCGTCTTCATCCCCACTTTGGTGACGCGTTTCGGCTCGAACCATGTCGTGGGCACCGATCCAAAGCTGATTGACACCGCGTTCGCTCCTACATTCTTGGCAGGCTTCGGGGTTATGACGCCCACGTCAATTAGTGCCTGGATCTTTTCCTTGAGGTGGTAGCATGACCTCGTAGGGTGATGGACCGCTCTATGGTACGTGCAGTACTTTGGATCCGTCACTTTGCTGGCTCCTTCTTGATCTACGATAGCCGGCAGCTGGATTTTGTTGTTCTCCAACAAGTATTTGAAGATGCCGGGAACTTCATCATCCTTGAAGGAGTAAACTTTGGGAAACCTCGGCTCCGAAGATTTCTGCTTCTGAGCCCTTTGTTGCCGCTGCTGCTGTTGCTGAGGTGGCAATTGAAAAGTTTGGTTAGCATCAACTGCATTAGCATGAGCTTTATCTTTTCCCCTCGGGTTGAAATTCTGCGCTGGAGCATTCGCCGCTTGTTGGCCTCTCTCCGCCTTCTTTCTCCTGAGGAATCGCTCAGCTTGCTCCCCTCGGACCTTTAGATCCTTCCACGTTTTGGACGGTGCTGTCCCCATTGCTTCCAACACGTCCAATGAAAGATTGTTGTGGCAGGTCTGGAGGATGAACTCCTCAGTGATCGGGTCCCGGCAATTCATCGCCTTGTTCCGGAACCTCTTGACGAAGGTGTCGACTAACTCCCCGTCCTTCTGCTTCTCATCGAGCAACGATCCGATAGATATCTCGGTGTCGTCGTCGAAGAAATTTGTGAGGAACTTAGTCTCCATGTCGTCCCAGCTGTTCACGCTACCTGGCTTGAGGCAGCGATACCAATCGAAGGCGGCTCCGTGAAGAGTGCCAACGAATGACCGCACCATCAGAGGCTCATTGCCAGAGATTACCCCCAGGTGTGATTTGAAGTAAATCAAATGTTGAGTGGGTGAACCCATCCCATTAAACAGCGTGAAGTTAATTAGACTGAACTTCGCCGGATATGGGATTGATTCCCACTCTCTTGGGTATGAACAAGGAATGCCCGTCTTTTTCGTCTCTTGAGCGGAAATCAATGTATTGATTTTGCTCTCGAGATTTTTGATCTTTAAACTTTCACCTGTATCTTCGTTAGCACGATTCTGAGGTGGAAGCGTGGTATTGTGACTAGCATCCTCATTGCCACCCCCTGCATTAACGGGAGGGTTGTTGGTATTGCGAGCTTCATCCGCACCCGCATTCTCAACTTCCTGTACAACCTGATTACGGCGGCTTGGTTCACCTTGCTGGTTCGTTAGTGCCTGGATTTGTTGCTCATGCATTTCTCTCATGTTCTGCATGGCCATCTGCATTTCGAACCTGAAGCTCTCCTGTTGTTTGGCCATGGCTTCTTCGAGCATCTTGGCCACTTGCTCCGCGTTTATCATGAATGACTAGTGGGGTTGTCCTTCACTTGACACGGTATTATCAGATGCAATTGCCGAGCCGGCATCTGATTCTTCATCTCCCGAAGGTAATCTTGTCCGAACCCTACCATACGTTGCACGAATGATAGCTCCGGACTGCAGACGAGTTACACGACGGGGCACCTCTGGAATCGCCTCGGGGTTGTCCTGAGCCGATGTTCCCTTGCTGGTCATATTGGCGGTGACCCTCGGAAATTCTCCATCACCGACCACCGTTCTTCTTTGCCGGAAACGCCTATGCCTTGGTTTTGACGTTTCTGTACTGAGCCTCTCGAACACAGAAACTCTCTCGGGGATTGTATTGTTGCATCTGCATTCAGACAATACTGCCCGAATGAGTTTGGAACAGGGGCACTGAGTTTCTGATTTTCGAGGACTCCTTTTTCTAGTTTTATTCGTACCCCCAACACGATAGTACAGCTCGTCCGTTTGAAAGTCGGAGCAACCTATCGTGTGTTGGCATGATTTCCCAGGTATAACGTGTGTTGGCACGATTTCCCAGGTATAACGTCGGAGCAACCTATCGTGTGTTGGCACGATTTCCCAGGTATAACGTCATTGTCATCGGACGACAACGTTTTCTTCTGAGGGTAAATTGCCTTCTTTGGGCTTTCGAGAGTCACGCGCCTCGAAACGCGCCTTTGTGGGCGTGAATTCTCGACGGGCTCCCGAACTTCGATGCGCAAAGTGGTGCACCTGGGTGCCATGATTTCTTTGTCATGCTGAGGGTTGCGGCGACCCCCAGCATGTTGAATCGTTCGGGATTTCTTCATTGGCTCCAAACATTCCTGAACTGGAGCTTTGCCTCGTTCCTTGGGAAGTGGACCGAGGCGCTCTAACACCGACTTCCTTTTCTGAGACGGTCCTGCGGGATCTCCCAGAGCGGTTGTAGAAATCATCGGTGGTTTGGATTGACTCGCCGGAAGTTGCACTTTCGGAGGCTGCAGTTGTTGTTCCTTAGTCTGAATTGCCGCTTCAGACTTCGGTCTCCAAACCTTGCGTGTTGATGGCGGCTTCTTGGCCATCTCTTTCTGCAACCTTCTACGGGCTTCTTTGGCTTGAGCCCTTGCCTGCGCTGATAATGCGCGGGGTTTGCGGATGCGCTCCTCGAGCGTTGAACGATTCCGTTTGACACGAACCCATTCGTTCGTCGGCGGCTTGGAGGAGCTACCCTTCATTTGTTATTGAGGCTGTTTGCCTCCCTTGTTTTTCAGATCCGCGTTGTAGCGGACCCCGTCAACGGACTCTATGGCCTTTGCGAATTGTTTCGCAAGGCGTTGACGCTGCCTCTGGCGAGCTCTCTTAGAGAAAGTCACCACGCCTCCAATGGCGGATTTGACCTGCTTAGAGGCCAGTGGAACATCACCTGACACAACTTTGGCGTCAATCGGGGTGAGGTCGTCGTTGGTAACTTCAACTTCTTCGTACCAACAAACTTTTCTCCTGGAGGAGAACTTCTGGGACTTCTTGGACTTACGGGGGGAGGTTGATCCGGACGAGGACGACAGGTACTCCTTGAACTTCTGTTGGTCGAACTCGTATTCGACCTCCTCCACGACCGGGATTGAGATCTGCGGCTGCGACGCTCCGATCTCGGCAGCGAGATCGGCGGTTCCCACTGTGGTCGCCAGATTGTTCGCGTGGAAAACCGTTGCTTTCTTCATTGTCGATTCCATTGTCATCTTTAAATAACAACTTTTTGAGTTACAAAGATCCGGTCTTTTTATAAGATCCGGTTACAATGAAAAATCAAAGAAAACAAAAAAAAGATTACAACTTTCTTTCCTTATTTGCCGAACAAATCGCGAGCTCCTGTTATTCGGTCGCTCGCTTGCGTGGGTTGTTTGCCTGCGCCGAGGGTTGATCCGTTGATCACCGCACGATCTAGATCCGGTCGGATCTACGCAGTACGACGGGTATTATTTCACTAAGGAAATAATAGCCGGGGGGGATTAGTTCACCAAGGAACAAATCGCCCAAATCTCGGGATCAAAGACCAAGCTTTGATCCGGAGTATGCCTGCGTAGATCTCAGATCTGATTTTCTCTCTCGAACTCCTGCCTTTGGTGACACGGATGCTCGCCAAGAACCAGATCTGAATGTCCAAGTCTTCAAGTCTTCAAGTCTTCAAAACTCCAGGATGAGGTCTCAATTCGGCAGAGTTTCGGCTCCCAAAAAGTCCTCCCCAAACAATGAATAAACCCCCCTATTTATAGGCAACCAGATCTGTGCCTTAGCACAGATCTGGGCCGGCCACCTTGAGGTGGCTCGGCTTCGGCCGAGCCCCTCTAGGTGTTGGGTTTCCGTTGTTTTCTGTATTTCGGTTCTGTCCGTGATCCGGTTGTGTGGTTGACTTGTTCGGACTCGATTCGTTGACCCGATTTGGCAGTAAATCCGGTTCCTGATTTGGCAGTAAATTCACTTCTGCGTTCGAGTCCGAAACTGATCGTGATTCATCCGAGCCCGCTCTTGTTTGGATGACTCGTTGACTCCCCGAACCGTTGGCTTGATTCCGCACGCGAATGGATGCATTCCGTTGCTCGCGTGCGATTCGTCAGCTTCATAGCCTCGTTAGTCCGCTTCGTCGCGTATCGTTTGGCTTCGGTGTTTGCGGGCTAACGGTCGTGTTTGGATACGTCGCCCGATGGTCTGTTTGTCGATCGGCGTCGTCGAGCTGTGTTAAAGGACCTATAGGCAGTTTTATACGCCTACAGTATCATACTATTTTCTTCTTATTATTGTCTTTATTTCTAATTTATGAATTTCCATTAAAAATAATATTTCTAATTTATGAAGGAAAAAAAACCTTTTATATATGTCACGTGTTCAACAGAAAAGTATGTCATTCATCAATTTCAATAACAATATTTTTTATATCTACGAAAGCAAAAAAAGGCATTCATCAATTTCGATAATAATATTTTTTATATCTACGAAAGCAAAAAATGCATGAACGGCATCACTGTCATAATTTTTTTAAAATATTTATAAAAAGATTTTATGATTACATATCAACTTCCGCCGTAATTATGATTTTGAGAATCTTTTTTCTTTCGTGGACCCCACCCTACATCAACTTCCGCTGTATTTCAGTGCATTTGAAGACAGAAAAATATCAAGGAAATAGAGGTGCCACGTAGACACCACGCCAGCTTTCAATGAAGTAGCGGAAGTAGTTTTTACAAAGAAACAAACATACATTTTGCCAAGAAGTAGCATCTACTTCCTCTACTTCTGCTATTTCACAGTTACTTCTGTGCAAACAAACGGGCCCTAAGGGCCCATTTGGATAATGAAAGTATTGGAAGTAAGAAGTAAGTTGTGGAAGTAACTTCCAAAACTATGAAATAGGAAGTACCGGAAATAACATTTTTTTTGTTTGTTTCATATATTTTTAGAAGTAATGGAAGTAGAACTTCTTCCTCTTCAATTACTTTTTTTGTTTGGATAATATTTGGAAATATTACTATGAAGTAATTAATACATGTTGCTTCTATTTTATTCTTGTTTGGATTGTCATTGAAATAGAAATAGAAGTATTATAACACACAGTATTCTTGCTGCAATGATATTGAAACATAATTGATTGCTTGCTGCCGCAATTGTCAGAGACTCGTAGTACAATTTTGCTACTATATATGGCAAAATTTGATAATGAAATATGATTTTTCTAACGGGTGCCTATAGGCGCTTACTAGATGATGCTTATCTATCGGATTTTGCAAGCTTTATACTTTCTTTTAAAGCATCACATATATTTCTACTATACATGTATCATACTGTTTTCTTGTTATTATTGTCTTTATTTCTAATTTATGAATTTCCATTAAAAACAATATTTCCAATTTATGAAGGGAAAAAAATCTTTTATATATGTCACGTGTTCAACAGAAAAGTATGTCGCTCATCAATTTCAATAACAATATTTTTTATATCTACGAAAGCAAAAAAAGGCATTCATCAATTTCAATAATAATATTTTTTATATCTACGAAAGCAAAAAATGCATGAACGGCATCACTGTCATAATTTTTTTAAAATATTTATAAAAAGATTTTATGATTACATCAACTTCTGTCGTAATTATGATTTTAAGAATCTTTTTTCTTTCGTGGACCCCACCCTACATCAACTTCCGCCGTATTTCAGTGCATTTGAAGACAGAAAAATATCAAGGAAATAGAGGTGCCACGTAGACACCACGTCAGCTTTCAATGAAGTAGTGGAAGTAGTTTTTACAAAGAAACAAACATACATTTTTGCCAAGAAGTAGTAGAAGTAGCATCTACTTCCTCTACTTCTGCTATTTCACAGTTACTTCTGTGCAAACAAACAGGCCCTAACCTGCAACTCATGATTCTTATTCTCGAGCACCTTCACAATAGCCTGCAGATTAGCCTTGCGTGCTCGCAGCAGCGCAGAACAATATTTCCTGCGTGCCAAATACTTGCCAATCCTGGTTCGCCTTTTTGATCTTTTTTCAACAGCCAATAAATGTTGCAACTTCTCAGCATCATCTTCATCCGAGGCTGAGCCCTTTCTGGATGCGAAAATAGCCCTGGAGAGCTTTTGAGCAAACAGCCAATAAATGTTGCAACTGCTCAGCATCATCTTCATCCGAGGCTTTGTTTCTCCATGATCAAGAGAAAAAGAGGCTTATGGTTATTTAAGATATTTTAGAAGATGTGTTCCTTAATTTTAAGATTAGTTCATTAGTATTTATCACATGTATGATTGCTCATTGTCAAACTTTCTTTTCTTACTCAGATGCGTACGAGATGTTTACTAAATTTTGTTTTGTTTTCGAAATTCTTTAAGATTTTGATACGCTGTAGCAGATTCTAATTTAGTATTATTTTCAGAATCCTAATCGCATGGTATACGTTTTCTCTTTCCTTGAAATTTTTCCCTATCTCCGGATGGGATATTTCTTTATTGATTTCCTTTTATTACTCTTTTTAGTGTACTGGATCCATCTTGGTGATGGAGGAAATATTTGATGCAATCCTTGCATATCTAACTAAATAATAAAATAATGTTTTGATGTACCACAAATGTGTGGTTTTTTTTCTATGATCTTTTCCCCCTCATGTGACAAAAAGGCTTCAAGGGTTTATTATTCTCATATGGACTGGTTAGAGAGAGACATAGACTAGTGATTTGTCTCCTATTATTTGTCTCACGTCGCAAAATTTGAGCATTGGACTGAGCATTGTTCCCACTACACTCAGATGAGAACACCACATCCAACACAAGTATCTACCCAAAGATATCCTGTGATGTTCGCTTCTAGTTCTAGACAAACTGAAGAGGAACCAGGAAGAACCCCCGTGTCATATGACTTGGTACGCATTTGCCAAGAAGAAATTTTCACGAGATTCTGGAGTTTAACTTCGATATAGGGCATGTATGTTGCAAATAGTCCAACCACCCAAGCTATCTTTGCAAACCCGCTTGTGTAGCTCAGCTCAAATAGTAATCCTGGAGTATATCTACTTGTCACACAGGGTAATTGAAAATTGAACAAAATCAACAACACCATTTGTCAATGACAGTATCAAAATAGTACCAGATTTATAGTTAGCATTGTTCATCAGTATAAATGAGCACAGCTTGACTTTTTTAGGAAAGGGAAGATGGAAACTAACCTGAAGGAGCAATAAAAGTTCATTTACCCCAAGAAACAACGAAAGAAACTTGTTGCTAAAACATGTTTCAACAATGAGAACGGAGAAAGACATGACAAGAAACTCAACAGTGCCACTGATCTATCAAGAATATTCATAAATTATCATCGCCCACTGTCTTGTGCAAATTGACTTCTTCACTCACTGTAAGTCAAAGACCAGGTATGTTTCATCAGCCGCATCAACTCACCACCCTACACCAGATTTTATCAGGAGTCCTGGTTTCAACTCAATCTGCTGACAGCACAAGAAAAGATTATAGAATCCTGCACATAGAAAATTTCTCCATAAAATATACAACGCCATGTGAAGAAATACATACAGTCTGTTCATAACAGGATTAAGCACATGCAGAATTAAAGCTATTTTAAAATTATTAGACAGAACTCAAATGCCGTGTAGTATCACTTACTTTGCACTTACGTGCCCTCACTTATTTTTCACAGCATTTATACACCATAAGTTGTCTAAATTTGGAACAATAGTACACTGTATTATGTAAACGTGCAAATTTTTACTCAAATGTTACCGTATGACACTGGGTGTCAATTAGCATGTGTTCTTAAAGACCCTAACACTATAACTCAGAAGTTGTGCTAACAAGTTACATTTTTATATTTTAATAATGCCCCCCACAGGTTGAGTGCCTTTTTTATAGACCAAAAACCTGAACTGACACAGCGGTATCAAATTTTTTTTTTTTGTTTTTTAAATCTGCTTTAAATCTATGGCTGATGGGAATTGAACCTATTGCTTTGATATCATCTTAAGGTCCTGCCACCACACAAAAATTCCGAAGTTGTGAGTATTGAGGGTTATAGTTTTATATTCTAACAAGTGTCATACGAAACCATGCAGGCGAAAATTCGCACGTTTGCATAATAGAGATACTAATGTGCCAAATTTAAACAACTTATGGTATATAAATACTGCAAAAAACAAGTGAAGGTATGCAAGTGCGAAGTGAGTGAAATTATAAGGTATTTAAATGCTATTTAGCCAATTGGAATCTCTCACATTAAATATAGCTATATTTGTCTAAAGTGTGATCCTATAAACCACCATGCATATGCTGCTCTCTAAACATGGCAATCCAATGTTGTTGGTCTAGGAAGCAAAATGATGTGTAGACCTATCGCTCAGCAAATTGACATGCATACCAAGTCCATGTTACTGATGACTGTACCATCTCTATCTTGATGACTCCTATGTGACGGATTATAAGAGCATCCCTAAAATTTAGCTAGAACACCATGGAAAGCATAAAAGTAAATGAAAGCACAATAGCAAATTAGACAAATACTAAGGTTTTCGAGGTTAATCCTAAAAGCCTATATGGGGCAATTTTTCAGGTTTCTTCAAGAACTAAGAACAGAATAGAAAAATCACTTCCACGTAATTATTAGGCTCTTTATTTTCTTTGTTTTGATGCTACTTGAACGCTTTCGGAGAAGAAAAGTTAAAAGAGAAACATGTAGTATGATCACTGGTGCTGCTAGTGTTACTAAAAAAGAAGAAAATGAGAGTGATATAACCAAGTAAAATGAAGTACACATCATATCCCAAATATAAACTACCTAATCAACTATTAAATTAGTGATTTATAACGAGCAATACACTTTTTATATATAATGTAACTGAGTATTCCAAAGAAACTGATAAAACTATCAATATGAAGCAAATAGCAATACAACTTTGATCTGTTTAACTTACATGAAAGGTTAACTAAGAGGTATCACAAAATCATTAAAATAACGAAAACATAACATTATAATCATATTAATGAACCCAAAAGATCCTCAAGTCTACAGTACTATGCAGATTAAGCAAGATCTCCCAGTTTACATGGTTTCTCACTATATCCCAATCTGAGGTGACTTAAGTGAGAAATCTACTATTATACAGAACAACTAAACAAGTGACAAATCCAATAATCAACTAGAATCCTGCAACAAATTTGACTTCCAGAATCAAGATGCCGAGAAGGAAAATTATAATGAAGGTCCATGTTCACAAATGTATTTCGTTTATGATTACAAAGTGGCACTTGGAACTAAACCATAGCGACAATGGTGTCTTGATCACAAAAGTGTGAACCGAGTCCCAGAAGCTTGGGACCATTTTACAATAATCACTGGGCTGTTAGAGGTCAGGACACATCATTGCAACATTTTTTATTGGAAAGATGAATCATAATATATACCTCACTAAGCTTTGACCGCTCAGATGCACAGTCGAATATCTATTTAACATGTTCACTCAAACTACCAAAGAAGGAGTGAAAGATGAAAGAACTAGGTTCAGCATAACCTATTGTCTATTGAGAATTATGTTTTTGTTTTCACTAGTTTTGGCCAGTAAAAAACTGCACAAAGGCATTGTTTGTTTTGATATAATTGCAAGGTTTGCAAAGGCAATTCCATGCAACATAGACATTTGTAGTTGTTTCTCACTGCAACTAATAAATGGAATTGCAACAGGCAGTTGCACAAAGGCGTCCAGTGCAACTGACAACTTATGCAGATTTAAGTGTAAGTTGTAGTAGCAACATTTTGAGCTGCAAATGGGGTTCCTTTTGTTGCAATCTCAATTGCAGTCAATCCCCAGAAATCCAAAAACCTTGATACCCCAAAACGAACCTTTGATTGCAGTTGCAGCTACAAATCACGACTTTTAAAACTGAACCAAATAAGTGCAACTATAACTTCATAGGAAAGTAGTTCTCGCAAGTGCAGTTTCATATAAATTGCACTTCAATTGCAATTATGATTAGTTTAGGTGGTGTGTTAACTGGAACTTAAGAACTCAAACGTCAACATCAATGCTTAATTTGAGTTTTGAATGAAGAAAATCATCTTTGGCACATTTGAGAATTTTCCAGGAAAAAATGTCTACTTGCGGGGGCCTTATCAAATATTTCTACACCTGACAGCATGGCCTAAAGGCTTTTAAAGTTCTAAAATTTCAGTCGGTATTGCATTCCAGCTAGGAAGGTTTAAGAAAGAAGAACATAGTAACAAGATAAAAGTAAATCCAGATCAAAGTACATCCATAGAAGTCTCATACAGCAGAACTGAAATTGATATTGTAGTCCTCGTCAAATGTATTTACCAACAAAAAGAAAACAAGGATGAAGGCATGTACCACTAGGTTAAAATAACATAAGAAGCCAACATAGAAGCAACAGTAAAATAAAGTGGTGGTGTATGAACATGCTACATTTCCTTGAAGAGTACAATGCAGACAGAGAACAAAATTTACTTGGTAGCAACTGAAACTCCTTTTTTGCTACATTTGACCAATGTTTGGATGTTTTTTTGTAAAGTTGAGTATTTATGACACAACTAGAAAAAGGTACATCCACATAGACCTGAAAGCTACAGTGATTTTCAACCCAAATCGCTCCAATTTGGAGGGATTCCACGTCATCTTCTCGAGTGACACATCATCCTTTTCCCTTGTCAACCAAATAGTACTTGGAAAACTGATGATGACCCCACAAAGCCTCCAACTTTAAAATAAGAGGCGGTTTGGTAGCAATTTTTTGAGAGGAATCATTAGTGGAGGGTTTATGGGGTCCATCATCAACTTCTCAAACTTTACCTTGTTTGGTTGACAAGGAAAAAGGCTGATGTGTCACTCAAAAAGATGGTCTAGCACCCTAATATCAATCCCCTCAGATTGGAGGGATTTGGGTTGAAAATCATTGTAGCTAACAGGTCTATGTGGATATACTTGTTAATTGTGTCATAAATGCTCAACTTAACAAAAAGCATACAGACAGCCCCTGATTCCTCTCAAAAATATTATAACCAAACAGCTCTTTGATAGATAAAAACTGTTGTGTTCTCAATTATGCAAAAGAGTATACATCAATATGCGACTAACATCAGGCTCAACATATTTAGGCTTAAATCTGTAAGATTCCAAACCCAACCATAAGTTAGCCAAATGTACTTGCAAACAGAAGGAAAATAAAGATAACATCTTGTATATATGAATAAAGAGATAAAGGCAATGTAGACGAACTGACATGCTAATATGAAGATTTAAAAACATGATTCAGCCCATTTATCATGTCTGCTATTGGTAGAAGGGAGGAATTATGAAACCATAAGAATAGTTACAAAGAAAGACATTTATTGTAGAAGAATAGAAAAATCAAATTAGCAAATAAACTGAAAACAATAAGAAAGTTACACAATTATAGCCAAACTTATGTTTTTCTTTGTTGATCATCAATCATGGCTACATTTCAGGAAAAAGAGGAAAGCAAAGAATATAAAGAAGGATCAATGCCTTTAATAGAATAACCAAAAACTTCTGTGCACACAAAATTTTATATCACATCCATGTATGTTGTGTTATGAATAATTAAGCAGTTAAGTGGGCTAATAATTGTTTGTGCAATATGGGAAAGGCATGAAACCAATATGGAGAATTTCTATGTTTTTTTTTAAATCAACAGTAACTATTTGCAAAATTGCAATAAATAACTCTGATAGTCCTTATAACAAAATCGAGTAAGCCCATAGTACCCCGTGAAAGGACTCCGCCACTGCATTAAAACTCTGAAGTTGTGGTGAGGATAGAGGGCTAATAATTGCTCTGTTACCCTGTCAAAGGACCCGTCCATGCACCAAAACTCCGAAGTTGCAGTGAGGGTTGAGGAATATAACTCTACACTAACGTATCCAACACTAATAGATTACCTAATGACTCACAGTAAATATCAGTCACCCCCATCGTAATCTGAGACAAGCATGTTTTCAAAATATAACAAACCTTTACTAATGCAACTTCTAAACAATTCCAAATAGGACTAGCATGTAATGAAAATCAATCATTTGACAGAACGGCTAAAGTTTAAATTACAGGGTTGCATTGCTTCAAGTTTGTAGAAGAACAATCTAAGAAACATAGATACCATGCTACAAGAAATTACAGGGAAAAAACACCAAAACTGCAAAATATTTGACAATGGTGAGCCTTAAGATAATCTGATGAGAAAGTAGCACCAAGTATACCTCTAACCCTGATAATCAGACAGAAAGAAAGGAATAGGAACCTATCCAATTACTCAATGATGGACTGGATAACTCCCGCCCCGACTGTCTTTCCACCCTCCCTGATAGCAAACCTCATCCCCTGCTCACAAGCAACCGGCATTATAAGCTCCACCACCATCTTCACCCTGTCTCCAGGCATCACCATCTTCGCCTCCTCATCCTTATCATTCATAATGGCACCGACTTTCCCAGTCACATCGGTAGTTCTCATATAGAACTGAGGCCTGTACCCAACAAAGAAGGGCGAGTGTCGGCCACCCTCCTCCTTCTTCAACACATAAACAATGGCTGAAAATTTAGTGTGGGGAGTAATAGTACCAGGCTTTGCAAGCACCATCCCCCTCTGAATATCCGCCTTCTGAATGCCACGGAGCAGCAACCCAACATTGTCTCCGGCCAAAGCTTCGTCTAAAATCTTCTGGAACATCTCCACTCCTGTCACAGTGGTTGATCGTGTCTCTCTGAGACCGACGATTTCGAGGGTTTCTCCAACCTTGACAGTTCCTCTCTCCACTCGACCAGTGGCGACGGTCCCCCGGCCCGTGATTGAAAACACATCCTCAATAGCCAAGAGAAAAGGGAGATCAGTCTGTCTCTGTGGAATTGGAATGTAGCTGTCAACAGAATCCATCAACTGGTAGATTTTGTCAACCCATTGGTCGTCTCCTCGCTTAATAGCCGGATTCTTCATCAGAGCTTCGAGAGCCAAGAGAGCAGAGCCGGAGATAATGGGCACATCATCACCAGGAAATTCATACGAGGATAGAAGCTCTCGTACCTCGAGCTCAACGAGCTGAAGGAGCTCCTCGTCATCAACCTGATCTTGCTTGTTCAAGAAAACAACCATGTTGGGGACTCCAACCTGCTTAGCAAGAAGGATATGCTCCTTGGTCTGAGGCATGGGACCGTCAGCGCCAGAAACAACCAGAATAGCTCCGTCCATCTGGGCGGCGCCGGTGATCATGTTCTTGACGTAATCAGCGTGACCAGGGCAGTCGACGTGGGCATAGTGTCGGTTCTCCGTCTCGTACTCGACGGTGGCGGTGTTGATGGTAATACCTCTGGCTCGCTCCTCCGGTGCAGCGTCAATCTCGTCGTACTTCTTGGGGGCGCTGTTGCCCAAGGCAGCGAGGGCCATGGTGAGGGCGGCGGTGAGGGTAGTCTTGCCGTGGTCGACATGGCCGATGGTGCCAATGTTGACGTGGGGCTTCTTCCGCTCGAACTTGCCTCGGGCGGCGCGGACCATGAGGAGGCTACGGCGGTGGCGGGGGAGAGAAGAGGGTTCGCAGGTGTGGGGTAGAGTGGAGCCGACTATGGAGTGGGAGGAGGATAGGAGATTTGAGGAATTGACTTGAGATGATTTCGGGATTTTGGGGGATGAAGGGGAGGAGAAGAGGGCTTTGGTGGTGGTTGGGGCCGCGCCTAGCATAGTCATTGAGGCCATGGACAAGAAGAATGAGGAGGAGGAGGAGGAGATAGGGTATGATAGATGGGAGAGTGGAAGGGATTGGAGAGGAATGGAGAGGGATGAGAAGGGGACTTGGGCTTTATCTAGAGAGGGTGATGGGATAACGAGGGCCTCAAGTTTTGTGTTTGGTCTCCAAATCTCGGAGGGGGTTTGTGAATTGTGGGCAATTCGCATCTTGGCATGAGGAGGGGTAAGTGCTATGATGTGAGGTTAGCGTGGGTGAGACTTGGCACTTTGGATCTGGTTCAAAGTCTCACGGTGTGTTTGGCAAATTAAAGAAAACTAGGTCAGAACCGGTCCTCAATTTTATGCTATTTTCTTTTGGACCAACTCCCTATTCAAAGAAAAACTGGTTTGGAGGCCATATTTTAGCCGATGAAAACAAGGTCAGATCTGGCCTTTTTGTTTGCCAAACAAAAAAATCTTTCCAAAATAGGCCAGGCTTGAATCCGACCCAGTTTTAACAAAAAATCTTTCCAAAATAGGACATGTTTGAATCTGACCCAGTTTTAAACGATTGCCAAATACACCCTTAGTAGGGTTTCACTGTCAAGAATAATTGGATGATGAGGGGTTTACGATTTTAGCTGTCACAACAAGGAGCACAAGGCATCAAAAGGCCTTTCATATGCACACATTCCAAATTACACCTCTTCTTAATTTTATCATCCAAATCATTATAATAGTATTTAACCTCCATCCTTCCCCCAGTTTTACATGACAATCTCACTAATTAAATGTTTGGAATTTCCTCCTATTAAACCATAAATTTTTCATATTTTTATATTAGGCTTCAAGTCTGCATATTTGTGTCAAATGGGATTGTCATTTTAGATAAGTTATGGATAACAAATATGAAATGTTATTGAAATCTACTTAATGAATTGGAGTATATGTTTAGAAAGTTTAAAATTAGGGACATGACATACACGCACGACAATATAAGAGGATTGCTATGTCGAAACTTTTGAATTCATTTTTACTTTCCTAATTTTAATAATTCCAATAACTATAAGTATTATATTTTTTTGTGGATCCAATGACTAGTAGGTTCCCATGAAATTATGTGTTTGGTTAAGCACAAACGTCAATCAAACAATGATAATGATATACAATGGCGTTGAGGTGTTTAGATATTTTCTATGAACTCTTATCTTTAACTTTTGTTAATTTTAGCTTCGAAGCATGTAGGAATGTCCGTAATTCAATTATGAGTCCATAGAATCAAGTTTGAGTCAATTCCAAGTTGTAGAATTCAAGTTATCACCAATTTAGCGAACTAGTGGCAAGTGCAAATACTTTAAAAAACCGAGACAGAGAGTTGTTTCTGTGTTTGATCAAGAGACAAGTCACATGGACGAGTGCCTCGCTCGAACCGTTGACCAGACGGGTCAGCAGTCAACCGGCTACCCTTTTGTGGGTCAGAAATGGGAAAAATTATGCCGGTTAAAGATTTTATTTATTGCCTTTTTTGGCAATATATTCATTGGGATTTTCCTATTTTTTGTCTTTTTAAGGTGATTTCAAATCTAATTTAAAATTACAATGGCTATAATTAGAGGAATTCTATATATGGTAGGTATATCATGGTCTTGTCCCCCAGCATTAGCCGATAAATAGAGACTAATTTCTTTGAGAAATAGTAAAATGAAAAATAGATAAATCAAGAGAGAAAATCCTCATACATTTGCAACTTTTTAAGTTTATAAGTTTATGATTCTATTCATTTTGAGAGATTGATTCCTACAATGTTCTTTAGCCATCTTGATATACAAATTCAATGCATTTGAGATCTTTTCCGGTGAAAAGGAGAAAACTTTCTAGATCAAAATCTCATCTTTTTCACATCCAAGTTTTGGCTAAGTTTTCTCTAACCAATTCTTTGATTTATACTTCTTTATTATAATTGGATCTTGATTGGAGAATCCTTTAAATTTAAAAAGTCACGCGCTTTATTAATTCATATTTAGAGAATTGTGCTTGTAGTTGAGATTAACATTTATTTTGCAGGAGTGTAGTATATATTGTTATATTGTGCTTAATTATCTCTATTTATGAAAATAGATATTGTATTGTGATTTGATCTCCTAGGTGTTAGGAGATTAGTTTTGGTCTCTAAGGTAGTAGAGATTGGAAGATGGTTCTCTATGGTGTAGAGGGTCTGTGAACGGGGTGACTTGACTCCCAAAAAATCAAGTTGGTACTCAGTCTCTAATTTGAATAGAAGTGAGTTAAATAGAGCAACTCAACTCCCGTAAGATCAAGATGCAAGGGTCCTTTTGACTCTTGCAATATCAAGGTGTAACTTAGATTTCAATTTAGAGTACTATTGAGTGGAATCTTTAATAGATAGACTACTCTCGGGAAAGTGGATGTAGCTGAGCTGTCGAGCCACTATAAATCTTTATTTTCGTTGTTGTGATTCTCTATGGTGATATCTTATCTTGCATCTTTATATTTTGCACTTTATAATTTCTATTGCAAGCAATTTTGAGATTGAGAAATAAAAGAAAATGGGGAAAAAAATCAAGCTGTAAGGATCTCTTAACTCTTGCAATATCATATGTAACTCATATTTGAAATTGGTATAATCCCGAATTGACAGGGCACTATGGGAAAGTAGATGTAGGCGAGTTGCTGCATCACTATAAATCTCTATGTTTATGATTATGACCCTCTATGGTGATCTCTTATCTTGCATCTTTATATGTCCGCACTGATTATTATCTCTCGTAAGTAGTTAAAAAGTACAAACCATCCAATAGGGCCCAATTTTGAATATAGGCCCACAAGAGAGTATTCTGGTCACTTGAATGCTACCGTATGGACTAACCTCACATCCTTATACTAGAGAATACAGAGTTGCTCTGGTGGGCGTACGGATTGTGGTGCGGAGCTTTGCCATGTTTATCTTCCCAATCTCATTTGTTTGTTCTTACGAGCTTCGATAGGATCTTGATGATGGTCTTGTTGAAGGCCTCAGCCAGACCATTTGTGGTGGGATTGTAGGTCGTAGATGAGACGTCTTGAATTCTGAACTTTCCACAGAATTTGATGAAGGCATTGCTGACAAACTGAGGGTCGTTGTCATGCATGATTCGCCTTGGAACACCGTATCGGTAGATAATATGGTGTTTGATGAATTTAACGACGTCACTCGTCTTTACTTCTTTGAATGGAATTGCTTCGGTTCACTTGGAGAAGTAGTCAGCGATTGCTAAAATGAAGTGACCACCTTTGGCTGACGGAAGGAAAATAGGACCGACGACATCCATTCCCCATGTCTCGAATGGCCATGATGTGGCCGAAGGGTGTAAATGCTCCGGGTGTTGATGCATATAATGTTTAACACTTGTATACTCTCATATATACACTTAATTGATCTCAAATCAATTACTAACATACTCATTCATCAATAAATGATATTTATCATAATAACTCATAGAATACTATTTACTATAGTATTTTCAAAAATTACGGGGTTTTACATCTTTGGCGAGGTTCAGAGTGAGATCTTTGGGCGAAGCTCGGGGTGAGATTCTTGGACAAAGATTAGGGAGAGATATCTGGATGGAGATCACCAAAATTCTATAAATAGACTATTCATCTTCTTCTCTTTTCACTTTGCCTCCAAACCCTAAACTCTTCAAAAATTTCAAAACATGTAACCTCAAAACCTCCTCAATTTCAATGGCTCCCCATTACCAACTCGCCAAGAGAAAGCAGGCCACCAGCAGCTCTTGTCGGCCAACTACTATCGCTACACCGCCGCAGTTGCAAATGACACTAGGTAAATTTCATTACCCATTTCCTCCCTTGGTCCAACAATCATTGGCAGGGCTTTTTGTTTGCTGAAATAGCTCACATTAGGCTTGAAGGATGCTTCAAAGCACTTGAATTAGTTTTTTTCCATATATGGCGAGACTTCAATGACTGTATTTAGTCTTAATTCTTAGCTTCATCGGCAACAGTGAAACGTTGACAGTCTGCCATTAATAAGTTCCTTTATTGGGCAATATCCAGAGAAGGATGCTAGATTACCTCAATTATTCAATCAACTGGTTCGAAGTGGTGGGCTTGGTTGATTGATTTTGTCTTAACCACATTTGGAGAAAGACTAATGGAATTGGGGCTATACTCCGCGATGAGAGCTTCTCAATATGGTATTGAGATCTATGCACTAATGTTATATAGCATTCTCGAGCTGTATAATGTTAGTAGCAATACTTTCTTTACTCTAGAGGAGGAGATTGGAATAGCCTAGCATGAGACTTTTGAGCATCTCCTTTGCTGGTGGGAGAGCGATCGTACAGGGAATTCTTTCCTACTAACGAGGAGTTAAAGAGTATGGCCCATTATGCTTATGTTAGGGAGACCTTCCGAAAGTTGGTGTGTCACTTCCATATATGCCACCAAATAGTTGCTCATGGCCCTCAAGTTGCTCGTATGCCTCAGGCTGAATATCAATTTAGAAATTTTAGTAAAAAGGGGGAAAGTGGAGCCTATTCCTCCAAGTACCAGGCTTGAAGTTGAAAAGAGAATGTTCAAGCATGGTTCTACCCTTCATAATTCAACATAGGACGAGTGTGGATATTATCAGGGGGACACATTCGAGAGCTTCAACCATCAAGCTAAAGAGCCCATCTATGCTCAGGCTCTGCTCACTATTTCTGGTCTTTTTAAATTACAATTAACTCAGTTTACAATAAAAAGAGTGTAATGTAACAAAAGAACATTTATATTTTCTTGGAGTACTTTTGTGTGCTGATGGAGCGTCGATCTTGTACATCGTTGAAACACTAACCAAGTTGATGAGTCTTTTGTTTTTGATGAGAGTTTAGTAACGTGGAAGATAGCTCAGTCTTCTCTTGGTACTTCTACTCAATTAATCGCAAGTGCGATAATAGAAATCTCTCTATGCGTGTGTCTAGATCTGTAGATCTCTTTCAGTTCTTACCATGCCAAAATGAATGATCTCCCCTACTCCATAGGCTAGAAGAGAGAGCTAATGACTCTTTTAATTGTGGATTAAGTGGCCACTAAAATAGGAGATAGTTGGGACGGTTATCCCATGAAAATAGCCCTCAAACGGCTATTAGACAAGGTTCGTTGGCTTAGCAAAGTTTGCTGAGGACACGTGGGTGAAGTTCACTAATGAAGGTGTTTGGACGAAGTTTGCTATTATAGACGTTGGTGAGGTTTGCTGCTAATATGAGCGAGGCTCACTGAAGACGCACGGGTGAGATTCGCCGAAAGTATGGATTACTTGGTCCACTTGAGTTGTTATGAGCGAAGTTGGTTAGGTGGTAAACTTTGCTTATGAATTCAAATTTAGATGTTGACTTGTTCTTAACTTGATGGAGCGAGTCGAAATGGGTTGTTTAGTGAGGTTTGCTTGCTTGGTTGGGTGATCTCCTCTACAGTTTGTTGTGGGCTCAGTTTTGGGCCCCCTCCAAAGGATTTAGCTTATGAGTGTTCCTTCTTGGATCCAAGCTAAATATTGGACTAGGTGGAAATACAATTTAACCGTCTACAAGAACCCCCCAAAATTTTTAAGATCTTGTGTTTGACGTGTAGCTGGGATTGAAACACTTTGGGTAATAGCCGGATGTGTATTGTTAAACATAGCTTGAGTTTGTCTTTGTTTGGCTGAAACTTGTCTTCATTTATCTAGTTGGTTGCCAGAGGTGTACCATTGAACGTAACTTTCTTTGTCGTAGACTCATATTGGAGGCATAATGAGGCTTGTACTTGTCCAATTCCTTGTTTGGAATGAAGTTTACCTTTTTTTCATTATCGAGGTGAAGTTGGGAAATCAGCGAAGTTCAACTAATTTTATGTATGAACGAAGTTCGCTCAACCTTGAGCTGAGTTGGTGAGGCTCGTTGATTAGCGATGTAAACTAATTGGTGAGATTCAGCTTATTTTATGTATGAACGAAGTTCGCTCAACCTTGAGCTGAGTTGGTGAGGCTCGTTGATTAGCGATGTAAACTAATTGGTGAGATTCAGCTTATTTTGAGTCATGTCTGGTGAAGTTCGTCGATTAGCGACGCTCACTAGCTAGTGATATTTGTTGAGATTCGCCTCTGGATTTGCGCCGTGATCCATGATGTTTGACTAAGATTTAGCCTTTTTGTCCAATTAAATCAAATCTCAAAAGATGTGATTTTTCTTGGAAGTTTGGATTTATAAAATGCTATGAATAGTAGCCTTCCCCTTCCATTCTTGTTGCCTTTATCTTTATCTTCTTCTTCTCTTTGTTTAAGACTCTATCGCTTAGATTGGAGATGCTCCTCGACAGAGGAGCTAAAATAAAATAGCTGCAATAGGAGCTTGCCCAATTGAAGGGCTATCAAGTAGATGAACTCCGCATACTTCACCATTTGGCGAATCTACTATCGACCGAGAAGGCGAAACTCGAACAGATCATTGAGAATCAATTGATCGCCTGGCACAAGTTGAATCGCGATAGAGATGCGTGGAGCTTCGAATGCCATGCTCTTTGCAAGATCATTCGGCAATTGAAATGGCGCTTGAAGAAGTATCCTTGGATCTCCACAAGCGAGGACTTCGAGAGAAACTAGGTCTCATAAATGTGAACCTAGATCGTAATTAGATATTGTGTGGCTACCTTAGGCCCAATGTCAAATTTTAATTTTAAGAATTGTTTCTCGTTGCTGATATGCCTCAGTTCGTAACAACTGAGGAACTTCTTGTTTAACCGCTTCCTCTCATCCCCTGGCATAGAGCCTAGGGAGGTGTAAGCAAGAGCTGCTTTTTCTACAGTGGAAATTTTTTATTTTTCCATCCTTACAAGATCGGATGAGTACGAGCTATAGCTTGGTACAGCTCGTGTATGCTCCTCAGCTGTCACATTACCCATGTCTTATAAATATAGGGCAATAACAAATAGTAACAGATACTCATCCTCTTTATAATGGGATAGTCTAAATGTGGCCTTCATGTAATAGTCTTTGATCAATAAAAATGAACTTTCTTTTTCCTAAATTTTGTGCATCTTCATATGCTTGATCTTTACGTATTTTACTTTTGTAGTGAATTTAAATTCTGCATGGCGAGGGTTGAATTGAAGTTCGCTAGATGGGGTCTTGAACAAATTGAGTTAAAGTTTTCTCAAATTGGAGACTTAGTGAAATTCACCATGTTATTTTGGCGAGCGTCGTCTTAACACCCCACTGATTGGGCCGAAGTTCACTTACTTGGGGAACAATCATCTAGACGAAGTTCAACAAGTCGGTTAAGCGAGGCTCAGTGAGTCGGTTAGGCCAGGTTCAACCTACGAATTTAAAGTTCAAATTCTCAGTTTATGTGCTTGAAATTGCAATGGAGTTCGTGTAGAATGAGATTCCTCAGGAAGTTTAAGGCAAAAATTTCTAGTGAAGTTCACGGGCAAGATCTTCGATGAAGCTCAGGGTCAGTCTATAAATAAGTGTGTTTGACTCCTTTTTATCCACTTTGATTTCAAAACTCTCTAACTTCTTTTCAAGCCATTGTTTTCTCAAAATTCTCAAATCTCATCATCAATGGCTCCTCGACGTGTTATCTCCAGAGGAAGAGGCTCCACCCGCGGAGCTCGTCGGCCAAGAGTTGAAGATACGCCGATGTAGTAAGAAATGGATGTGGGTAAGCTTCAAACTCATTAAAGGAGATCTTCAGATTAGCTTAATCTCATGCCATTGGGATTTAAACAGTGCCTCAAGGCACTTAAAAACTTGATCCGTTACTAAACATGAGATCTATAAGACCACTCATGGTCTTTCCGATGAGTATCCGTCATTGGCAATGAAGCTTCGTTAGTGACCATTAATGGCACTCGATATGGTGACCTTCGCTTTTCAAGCGAAGCTTCTTACTATTAGCCTTTTGGGCTTTCATAGCAGACTTCATTTCTGTGGACATCATTATTCTAATTTGAATGATCCTTGCTTGGGTGAAGTTCGTCAGTATAATCTGGATGACCTTCGATTGAGCGAGGTCTGCCTGCTTAGATTAGGTGAAGTTTGCCAACTCAATGTGAGTGACTTTCACGTAAACGAGGCTCACCTTGGATGAAGTTTGCTAGTTTGATCCATGTGACTAAAGTTCACTTTTTTCACTATGAACTTTGCCTCATCCCAATCAACACTTGGTTAAAAGAGATGACCTTAACTTATGAGCGAGGTTCGCCTATGGTGACCTGCACCTCTTAAGTGTGAAGACTTGATTCTACTCACTCTTTATCTTCTAGCACATTTGTTACTTGTTTCTTATGCAGTTGCTTATTCGAGGGATCCTATTGATTACCATAACCACTATGGTCATGATGGAACTCACGACCTTGATGTGGCATATGCTTTTGGTGGGAACATTCCTCTATTCCTTGACAGAAGTAGCCAGGAGAGGGTTGGGATTATCCGCTCAGGCGATTATCAAACTGTACAAGGAATAATTACTGACGTGAAGTTCTCTGTTCCTAACGAAGATGCATCAGTGAAGCTACATTTTTCTCTTTAGAGATAGCACTCATGGTGGCAACTCTCTCTTCTATTAGGGAGGGGATCACTGATACTATACTCAGGGAGATCGTCATTTTTGTTTACTGGCGATCGATCGCCAAGTCTCCTTCATGTTCTTGCAGCACCTTGTCGTGCCCCGCTTCATGCGCTATAATCTCATTAATAGGGAAGATAGTGTTAAGGTGGACTCCTTGAAGCATGACGGTGGTTTTTGTCAAGATCGGCTTTATGGAGTCAACATCATATGCTTACATCCAGGTTTTATAAATGAGGATGTTCCTGTTAATGAAATGGCCATTGTCCCAAATACCTTCACGAACAAACTTGCTAAGACTGAAGCATAATATCCTAATGGGAACACCACTTTCCCTGGCTGGATCAAGTCGATCGGATACCCAATAGTGGACGCGTTTGGTGGACTTCGCTCTTGTCACCTTTGAGGAGAGGTTACGAAGAATAGGGCTCTATGCCGCAGTAGAGCTTCAAAGTATGGTGCCAAGATTTGTGAACCCATATTGTATTGCATTCTAGAACTATACAATGCTGATAGCAATACCTTCTTCACTCCAGCAGGCAAGATTGGGATTGCTTCGTACGAAATGTTTGAGGTATCTCGTTTGCCCATGGAGGATCACCCATACAAGGAGTTGAACTTTGAGCTGTTTCTCATGTTGTGTAGGCGTTCCGAGAATTGGTTTGCTATTTCCTCATATGCCAGAGGACTGTTACAAGTGCTGGACATGATTCAACCATTGCTCGCGTTCCTTGGGCCGGATACCTATTTCCCAATGTAAGCAAGATGGGAGAAGTGGATTCAATCCATCCAGTTACATATATTGAGATTGGGACTCGTCGCATCTTCAATGATAACCATGTACTCCACACTACCCAAGTTCGATGAGTATGGGTTCCATGCAGGCGACCAATTTGAACGTTTTCATCATCAAGCGAAGAAACCAATATCTGACTTGGCATTGCTTGTGGGATTTTTCTTGATTTAGTTGAAGGGTTGCACTATATCTTCTCAACCAAAAAATCGCATCTCCATTAAGATGTTGTTCCCTACCATCTTGCTCGCCTCTGGGTATAACCTAGCCCTTCTGCCGATGATGGTTAGTTGTATCCATCATGGATTAAGGGAGTTGGTTACCGAATATCTAAAACAGGAGGATCGTTGTCCAAGGAATGAGGCTCCTAACCCTAGAGTGGAACTACCATACACATATCTGGTGATATGGTTTACTTTACATTGTTCTCCGCTAATGTCGGCTACTACTTCCGGTGGAGTGAACGTCTCATTACTTCAGAGATACGAGTGTTCAAAGTGGATGATCAAATACCTTGATGGGGGTACGGAGGCTCCTTTAGAATAAAGATCATTACCATATTTACTATTGTTTCCCCTCAATTGATGGTATAAACCCTGGGGACGAGTTTGATGATGGTATGTGTAGCGAGCGTTTCACCTGCTTACCTAGCTGGTGTTTCAACTGGTTAGTAAATATTCAACCAGGTCACCTCGTCGCTAGGCTCAATAGGACTGAGTGTTATATCGAACCCTATTTTCCTTGTCGATTCGCTTGTCAATTTGGTTATTATAGGCGTATAAAACTGCCTATAGGTCCCTTAACACAGCTCGACGACGCCGATTGATAAACAGACCATCGGGCGACGTATCCGAACATGACCGTTAGCCCGCAAACACCGAAGCCAAACGATACGCGACGAAGCGGACTAACGAGGCTACGAAGCTGACGAACCGCACACAAACAACGGAATGAATCCACTCACGTGCGGAATCAAGCCAATGGGTTGAGGAATCAATGAGTCATCCAACCAAGAGCGGACTCGGATGAATCGCGATCGAGTCAAGATCAGTTTCGGATTCGAACTCAGAAGCGGATCTACTGCCAAATCAGGTCAACGAATCGAATCCGAACCAATCAACCGCAGAACCGGAAAACGGGCACAAAGAGGCAAAACGACAAACACCTGGAGGTCGGCTCACTGAGCCACCAAGGAGGCTCGGTGGCCGAGCCACCAAGTGGTGGCTCGGCCGAGCCACCATATGGTGGCTCGGTGGCCGAGCCACCTATAGGTGGCTCGGCGGCCACCACCGAGCCACCACAAGGTGGCTCGGTGGCCGAGCCACCAAGGTGGCCGGCCGAGCCACCTTGAGGTGGCTCGGTGGTCGAGCCACCAAGGTGGCCGGCCACCCTGTGCCAGGGGCACAGTGAAGGTAGCCTATAAATAGGCCCCCCTTGTTCATTTGAAAAGGTTGGATTTTTTGGAGGCGAAACTCTGCAGGATTCAAGGCTCGGATCTGAAAAAAGATTAAAGCTTTGGGACATCGGGGATCCACTCATCTAGATCTGGTGCTCAGCGATCGTTAACGCCAAAAAAAGGCAGGTGTTCGAGAGGACCGGATCTCAGATCTACGCAGGCGTACTCCGGATCAAAGCTTGGTCTTTGATCCCGAGATTAGGGTGATTATTTCCTTGGTGAAATAATCCCCCCCGGCTATTATTTCCTTGGTAAAATAATACCCGTCGTACTGTGTAGATCCGACCGGATCTAGATCGCGCGGTGGTCAACGGATCAACCCTCGGCGTAGGCAAACAACCCACACAAGCGAGCAACCGAATAACAGGAGCTCGTGATTTGTTCGGCAAAAGGAGAAAGTTGTAATCTTGTTTTTGTTTTCTTTGATTTTCATTGTAACCGGATCTTATAAAAAGACCGGATCTTTGTAACTCAAAAAGCTGTTAACTAAGATGGCAATGGAATCATCAATGAAGAAAGACTCGATTTTCCCCGCGAACAATCTGGCGACCACAGTGGGAGCCACCGATCTCGCTGCCGAGATCGTTGCGTCGCAGCCACGGATCCCGATCCCGGTCGTGGAGGAGGTCGAATAAGAGTTCGACCAGCAGAAGTTTGAGGAGTACTTATCATCCTCATCCGGATCAACCTCCCCCCGCAAGTCCAAGAAGTTCTCCGCCAGGAGAAAAGCTCGTTGGTATGAAGATGTTGAAAACAACAACGAATATCTCGCCCCGTTGGATGCCAAAGTCGCATTGGGTGAGATCCCTCCAATTTCCAACCAGGTCAAGCCGATTCCTGCCAATTCCTCCGTCACCAAAGGAGTGGTGACTCTCTCGAAGAGAGCCCGCCAAAGGCGACGCCAACGCTTGGCCCGAGAATTCACGAAGGTAATGGAATCCACGGATGGAATCCGCCATAACACGAGTCCGAAGAACAAGAGAGGCAAACAGCCTCAACAACCGATGAATGGCAGCTCCTCCAAGCCGCCAACGAACGAATGGATCCGTGTCAAACGGAATCGTTCGACACTTGAGGAGCGCATTCGCAAGCGCCGCGCACTGTCAGCGCAGGCACGGGCTCAAGTCCAAGAGGCCCATAGAAGACTGCAGAAGGAGGTGACAAAGAAACCACCACCAACCCGCCAAGTATGGAGGCCGAAATCTGAAGCGGCGATTCAGGCTAAGGCACAATCGTTACAGCCTTTGAAGCAGGTTCAACCTCCGGCGAGCCAACTCAAATCGCCGATAATCCCCATAGATGCTCCGAGAGATCCCGCAGGACCATCCCGAAGAAGGAGGTCAGTTTTGGAATGCATCGGTCCAATTCCCGATGAAAAAGGCAAGGCTCCAGTTCAAGAATGTTTGGGCCCGATGAAGAAGCCCTGAACGACTCAACTTGCTGGGGGTTGCCATCATTTTCAGCATGACAAGGAGTTCAAGGCTGCTGCGCGCGCCAATTTGCGCATCGAAGTCCAGGAGCCCGCTGAGAACTGGCGCCCACAAAGGCATGTTTCGAGGCGCGTAACTTTTGAAAGCCCGAAGAAGGCAGTTCGCCCTCAGAAGGAAACGTTGTCATCCGATGATGATAACGTTATACCTGAGAAGTCATGCCAACACACGATAGGTTACTCCGATCTTTAAACAGACGAGTTGTACTATCGTGTTGGGGGTACGAAGAAAACTAGGAAGAGGAGTCCTCAAAGGCTAGAGAATCAATGCCCCTGTTCCAAACTCATTCGGTCGGTATTGTCTGAGTGTAACTGCATCAAGACGGTCCCCGAAAGAGTTTTGGTTTTCGAGAGGCTCAGCACTGAAATGCCAAAGCCAAGGTCTAGGCGTTTCCGACGAAGAAGAACGGCGGTTGAAGATGGAGAATTTCCGAGGGTCACCGCTAACATGACCAGCAAAAGGACATCGGCACGGGATAATCTCGAGTCGATTCTGAAAGCATCCCGGCGTCTAACCCGTATGCAGTCTGGAGCCATCACACGAGGAACTTATGGTAGGGTTCGGACAAAACTACCTTCAGAAGGTGAAGAGTCGGATGCCTGCTCTGCGGTCACATCAGATAATACAGTGTCCAGTGAGGGGGAACCCCGCGAGTCGCTGATGATAAGCGCGGAACAAGTGGCCAAGATGCTCAAAGAAGCCATGGCTAAACAACAGGAGAGCTTCAAGTTAGAGATGCAAGTGGCCATGCAGAATATGAGAGAAATGCATGACCAACAGATCCAAGCGCTGATAAACCGGCAAGGCGAGCTAAGTCGTCGTAACCAGGTTATTCAGGAAGGTGAGCACACGGATACGGATGAAGCTCGCAACGCCAATAATCCGCCCGTCAACGCAGGGGGTGGTAATGAGAATGCTAGTCACAACACCACGCTTCCACCTCAGAATCGTGCTGACGAGAACTCGGGTGAAAGTCTGAAGATCAAAAACCTCGAAAGCAAGATTAATACGTTGATTTCTGCTCAAGAGGTGAAGAAAACGGGCATTCCATGTCCATACCCAAGAGAATGGGAATCAATCCCATACCCGGCAAAGTTCAACCTGATCAACTTCACGCCGTTTGATGGGAAGGGTTCACCCACTCAGCATGTGATTTACTTCAAATCACATCTGGGGGTAATCTCCGGCAATGAGCCTCTGATGGTGTGGTCATTCGTTGGCACTCTTCGCGGAGCCGCCTTTGATTGGTATCACCGCCTCAAACCAGGTAGCGTGAACAGCTGGGACGACATGGAGACTAAGTTCCTCACAAATTTCATCGACGACGACACCGAGATATCTATCGGATCGTTGCTTGATGAGAAGCAGAAAGACGGGGAGTTAGTCGACGCCTTCGTCAAAAGGTTCCGGAACAAGGCGTTGAATTGCCGGGACCCGATCACTGAAGAGTTCATTCTCCAGACCTGCCACAACAATCTTTCGTTGGACGTGTTGGAAGTAATGGGGACAGCACCGTCCAAAACGTGGAAGGATCTGAAAGTCCGAGGGGAGCAAGCTGAGCGATTCCTCCGAAGGAAGAAAGCCGAGAGGGGTCAATCAACAACTAAGCCTCCGAATTCTAACTTCGCCTCCCGTGGTAAGGGCAAGACACCTGCAGCGGCTGTTGATGCTAATCAAACATCACAACAGCAGTCCCGGAGACAGCAGAGGACTTCGGATCAGAGGCCTCAAAAAGAGTACTCCTTCAAGGACGAAGATGTTCCAGCCATCTTCGAATCACTCCTTAAAAATAACAAGATCAAGCTGCCACCGATCACGAATCAGGAGGAAGCTGACAATACTACGGATCCGAAGTACTGCGCATACCACAGGAGGATCTTTCATCCCACCAAGGCCTGCTTTACTTTAAAGAATAGTATCCAGACCTTGGTTGAAGCCGGCGTCATAACGCTAGAGTAAGCCAGTTGAGAACGGCACCACTCCGATAAGTATAAGAGTATAAACTGCTTCTTAAGACTCCGAAGAGTATATGAGTATAAACTGCTTCTCAATCCTCCGACCGGTATAAGAGGTTAAACTGCTCCTTGATACTCCAATAGGTATATGAGTCTAAACTATTTTCTTTCTTCCACGGGAAGTTCCTGGAGAGTGCCATGCGTGGTATTCTTAAGGATAACCCGATCATGCAACCGATACGATGATAAACCCAGTTTCTCAAGAAAAGCTGGGGGTGGATAATTCATGTAACGGGAAGTTCCTGAAAGAATGTTACATGTAATTTTCTTAGGGATAACCCGATCATTACAAATAAAGTGATAAGCACTAAACCCATCGTTTACCTGGTCAAACCTTAGGACCACAACCAAAATCCCCTCTCGATTCCTTCAATGAACGAGAGGAACACAAATCGAGCGATCAAACCTTCTTACAGTTAGGATCGTTTTAAACCTCCCACTTGGTCAAACCTTCCTACAGTTAGGACCACAACCAAAATCCCCTCTCGATTCCTCCAATGAACGAGAGGTCCACCTTTAAATCAAGTGATCAAACCTTCCTATAGTTAGGGTCACCTCAAACTCTCGCTTGGTCAAACCTTCCTACAGTTAGGACCAAAACCACGATTTACTCTCGATAAACGAGAAATTCATCTTTAGTTCGGTAATCAAACCTTCCGACAGTTAGGGTTATCCGAATCTTTTCGATTCTCGGAGTGGAGATCCCACTCTCAGTTTCACCTTTCTGGATTCTGGGGGTGGAGATCCCACCTCGAGTCTCCTTTCCAGAATCAAGGAATAGAATATAAAATTCTTCCTTCCTTATTCGGGGAATAGAATATAAAATTCTTCCTTTCCCACACCAACCCTTTTCCAAGAATTTAGGATTCATCATAGGAAGTTTATCCCGAATCCTAAGCAGGGATAAGTCTGCGCCTAACACGCGCTGCCGGTTTAGTCTTTCTCTAAAGAAGAAGACACCAGAGTTCGATTCTGGGGTATTCTATCCTGAAACCTAAGCAGGGATAAGTCTGCGCTTAACCCGCGCTGCCGGTTAGTTCTTAACCGTTAAAAAGAACACCCGTCCGCATATTCAACATTGTGGCAGGTTGTTATTAATAACACGAAAATCTATGCCTTACACGCATGGGGAATTTCATCCTGAATCCTAAGAAAGGATATGCCGACGCCTAACACGCGTCGCCGATTTAGTCTTTCTCCGTAGAAAAAGACACTAGAGTTCGATTCTGGGGTATTTTATCCTGAAACCTAAGTAAGGATAAGTCAGCGTCTAATACACGTTGTCGGGTAGCCTATTCCCGTAACAATGGTGAAGTCTACGTATTCAAAGTCATAGCAAAGAGTCTAAGGGAGTTCATTCCGTTAGCACAACATTACATGCGGAACGGATTTAGATAATCCGCATGCTAGCCCGACTCAAACGGTAGTCGGTAAAGGCCAATCAAATCCGTTGAAGGCTGGGGGTTAGCCAAAAATCCTAAAGTCAACGCCTAACACGCGTCGCCGGGTAGCCTATTCCCGTAACAAATGGTAAAGCCTATGTATTCAACATCATAGCACAAAGTCTAAAGGAGTTCATTCCTTTAGCACAACGTCACATGCGGAACGGACTAAAACAATCCGCATGTAAGCCCGATTCAAACGGTAGTCGGTAAGAGCACGTCAAATCCGTTGAAGGCTGAGGATTTGCCAAAAATCCTAAGTCAACGTCTCATACACGTTGCTGTTTAGTCTTTTCATAGGAGAAAGACGAAGTCTACGTATTCAATATCGTAGCACTAAAAGGGTTAACTCTTTTAGCTTAACGTTACATGCGGAACGGATTTAGACAATCCGCATGCTAGCCCGACTCAAACGGTAGTCGGTAAAGGCTTATCAAATCCATTGATGGCTGGGAATTTACCAAAAATTCTATGAATACGAGTCATTGACGCATCAATTTTACAAATTGGTCTCGTGACTCAAATATCTGCCACGCTCTAATTCCTTAAGAGCTTAAACTGTGTATACTCCAGTAGACGTATGAGTATAAACTGTGTCAAACGCCGGACAACGTGTTATAATGAAGCCTGGACTCCGGACAACGCGTCACCAGGAAGCTCAAACGCCAGACGACGCGTTGTAAATGAAGATTCAATGCCGACGACCGATGGTTAGTTCTGTGTTGAAACAGCAAACTCGAGCTAAAAGTCAGGAAATCAAGAATCGACTTCAAGTTCAAAATTCCGACAGACGGTCAGACAATAAATGCAGCACCGGAACCCTTTCAAGCATTCGACAAAGCACCGAATAGCCTGGAGGATTGAAAGAATTGAGAACAGAAGCCATTCCAAGGCCCCGTTATACCGATTGAAGGTGGGGACGATCATATCCAAAGTATTCCAGACTCTTCTATAAAAGAACGAAGATGGAAAACTTTGGAGGGGGTATCTGTAGGCATATAAAACTACCTATAGGTCCCTTAACACAGCTCGACGATGCCGATTGATAAACAGACCATCGGGTGACGTATCCGAACATGACCGTTAGCCCGCAAACACCGAAGCCAAACGATACGCGACGAAGCGGACTAACGAGGCTACGAATCTGACGAACCGCACGCAAATAACGGAATGAATCCACTCGCGTGCGGAATCAAGCCAACGGGTTGAGGAATCAACGAGTCATCCAACCAAGAGCGGACTCGGATGAATCGCGATCGAGTCAAGATCAGTTTCGGATTCGAACTCAGAAGCAGATCTACTGCCAAATCAGGTCAACGGATCGAATCCGAACCAATCAACCATAGAACCGGAAAACGGGCACAAAGAGGCAAAATGACAAACACCTGGAGGTCGGCTCACCGAGCCACCAAGGAGGCTCGGTGGCCGAGCCACCTAGGTGGCTCAGTGGCTG